>MKEJ01025316.1:0-12407 GCA_001753735.1 Embelia ribes
ATCACAAAGTTGACTAATGCTTAGAAGGTTATGCTTAAGTCCTTCTACAAGTAACACATTTTTAACACATAAGTTAGGAGGTGTACCAGAACTTCCAATACCGATAATTTTGCTTTTACCATAGTCTCCAAATGTGACACTTCCATCATATGCCTTGAACATTCACTATCGATGAACCATTTGTCACAAATGGCTTTAGATTTTAGGCAAACCTGCACAGATAAATAGAAGTATGGTACCCTATGTTATTTTGAGTCCTTGTATGTTAGAGTTTTCAGAGTTTTTAACAACCCGTCTCAATTTTTTGGCAAACTTTATATTTATGAGGACACTTTTGAGATATATGTTCATGCCTATTGCAGTGTATGCATCGTGCATGATTTGGAGGATAAATTGTTTTTGTAAATACATTTTCATATATCTTTTCATACTTTTGAAGATTTGCATAACATAGTCTGGTTTTATCGTAAAAACCTCATTGCGATCCTAAAATTTTATCAAGCATTTCTTTGCCTTTTGTAAATTTTGACAAAGTAAGGTTTACATCTCCAATTTTTATTTTTAAGAGTTTGTTTTCATTGATAAATGTTCATTTTCTTTTGTGATGATATCTACTTTATTTTGCAAAAATTCAACTAAGGTAATATCAGTCTGACTGGTCATTTTCTGTTTCAAAGCTTTATGGGCCTTTTTAAATTTAAAAAATTCTTTATACAATTCTTCAAAGGCATCCTCAATTTCATTACTATGATTTGTAAATTCATAAGAAGAAGATGATGATAACTCATCAGATTCATCATCGATACCCATTAGACAGAAGTTTGCAACTTATTATTCTTCATCGGAGTTTGATTCGTCGTCATTACTGCCCCATGCGACAATCCTTGCCTTCTTCTTCTTTTGAAACATTTTCTTTCTTTCGTTTTCTTCCATTTTATTAGGACAATCTGCCATGACATGGCCTGATTTGTTGTAGGTGTAGCATATGATGCGATTTTTGCTTGTTTCTCCTTTGCTTTTCTTTTAGAAGTGTCTTCTTCCTTTCTTTTTGAATTTTAGAAATTTGTTGAATTTTCTAGTAAAGAGGGTCATGTCATTTTCGCTAGATTCCTCGTCACTTCCATCTTGTGATGTGGTTTTTGGGGCAATTCCCTGCTCTTTTTTCTTCTTTGTTTCATCCTCTTCCTTTTTCAATCCTTCAAGGTTAATTTCATAGTACATGAGTGAGTCTAGAGTATGTGTCTCGAAATCTTGCACCTCTATAAGTGCGGTTTCCTTGGGAAGCGAACTTCGAGGTAGACTGCGTAAGACTTTTATATACATCTCTTTGTTGGAGTATTCTTTACCAAGACATTTAATAGAGTTAATATTCTTAACGAATCTTTCATACATGAGGGGAAAGTTTTGTTTTCTAGTATACGAAATATTTCATATTGATGGACTAGTATACATATTTTGGATTCTTTTACATGACTAGTCTCTTGTACATGGTTTTAAGCCTATCCCAAATTTCCTTAACCATTTGACAAGATGAAATCTTGCTTGACTCATTTTGAGATAAAGCACAGATTAAAGAGTTCATGCCTTTGCAATTTTGGGAGTAGAGCTTGACATTTATATCATTCATATTTTTAATTTCGACAATATAGCCATCTTTTTTTTAGAAAAATGTATCTCCTTTTTGTAATTTTCCTTTTCTCTATATCTTTTAAATATAGAAAAATTTGTATACGTTTTTTCCAATAAGCATACTTTGCACCATAAAAAAATGGAGGTTTGGAAATGGAGTTTCCTTCCTGAGCAAAAGTGGGTATCGTGTTTGCTATAGATTTTTACTATAAAAACTGTTAAGTTTTGGAAAATAAGAGACCATGCTTCGATACCACTTTATGTCCCTTGGACAAACAGAAGAGGAGAGGTGAATTGTGTAAAAATAGAACTTAAAAACTTTTTGACAAAATAACCCTTTAAACTCTTTATACAAGAATATTAATAAAATAAATAATTAAAAAGTAAAGAGTTAAAAAGAAGAGAAATACAAACAAAATTTATAGTGGTTTGGCCAAAAATCCATTGATCCCTTATGTCCAATTTCTCAATTCAAACCGCTTTAAGTTCTGCTATCACCAACGAAATGATTACACCAATTATTGACTCCACAAAAGCTAGCTTCTTTCTACTTAAGATAACCCCTCAAGTTAAGACTAAATAATTCTAGATAAATACAATTTTGAACTCTTTTATCAAGAGTCAAGAAAGCCTATGAGAATGTGAAGAGAAAAGTATAAGGTTGTTGACGCTATAAAAGTAACAGAGCAAAAGAGAGTAAGAAGTAGGGAGATGATTGTTATTTTTGGATGATTTGAACTCCTCGAGTGCCTCTATTTATAGTGTTTAGTAACTTTAAATTTATGGAAGAAGTTCTCGAAATATGGTAGTAAATCAACCATTTTTATGATTGAGCTTCTAACCGTATACTATTGTAATATTGTCCGTATACGGTCACTTGACCATATGTTGTCACACCCTTGTCTGTATAAGGTCGCTTGACCATATGCTGTCATACCCTTGTCCGTATACGGTCGCTTCTATGTTGGCTGTATAATCTTTTCCTAGCTAGATTTCATTTAAAAAATACTTAACCAATTTATTAGTAAAACAAGTAAGTATTCATAAATGAATTATCTATTTTATTTATTATAAAAAAATATTGTAACGAAAATATAATTAACAATTCCTTGTTAGAATCAATTAATTACATATGTAAGTTAAGCTTATTTTAACGAGAGATTTGTCATCGCCATTAAGAAAGATAAAAATTACTTTAATAAAGTTTCAAATGAGACCGTGACCATCAATCAGATATGCACGTAAACACAATCAATATAAGGTCAAATTACTATAATATGTTATATACATATATATAGCCTCACCGTAATATAAATTAATAAAATTAAATTGCATTTAAGATTATGCATGATCTCAAAATATACATATATATTTTTACATAACTATAAAATAACTTATCATGATAGAATTTACGAAAATTATATTTAAAAATCAAGATAATATTATTAAATAAATACTTTTATAAATTTATTTCTACCCATCTAAGATTCTCCAAAAATTTTTAAAATATTATTCCAATCAATATTAATTTTTAAAAATATTTTTCATAGTAAGATTTCTCATACCTAAAATTAACCTAAACGGATATTCATTTTTCGTAAAAATATTATCATTGTATAAATCCTACCGAATCCTATCTTTTATTAAAAAATAAATAAAAAATTACAAAGGACCTTGTGTAGTCAAAGGATTGACATTGTGTTGTTCACACTTATCACTTTTATGAAGGCAATAACAAGTCGATATTCAATGTCATAACAAATACAAGTTCTTACATAAGTTTTTGTTTCGTTATAGCTTTTAAGCTAAAGCTTTTTTTTTTTTGTTTTAAAGCTTAATTGTATTTCACTGCTCATCTATTAAGCTAGATTTATTGGTATCTTGGCCAAAAAGTTAAAAGTTTTAAACTGATTTGATACCATACTAAAACTAATTTTTTTGCATAGGAGTTGCAACACAACAAATCGTATTTACATTATCTTTTTATTCTTAACCGAGTATTAACCAAGTTAGGGGCTGCCCAACCGAGTTGGGGGCCTAAATCGAAAATATAATTGAAGCCCATTTAATGCTAGTAACTAGTAATAATATAATATTATTAGCATTATGTATTTTTGATAAAATGATTCTTCGACCGAAACAAAAAAATACTTCATAACCAATAGATCTAATCTGTTAAACAATGTGGAGAGATGGTTTTGGTTGATATCCAATAGAGAGAGAGAATAGAGGACTTTTACATAGATAAGCCTTAAATGATGAACAAGTAAAAGAGAATCCATAATATCATGCAATCACAACAATATCATCTAACACAATCTTTGATTTAAGATAATTTAGATCTTTTACTCAATTACTTTCGCTTTAAGATAAATCTATGTCATGATATGAGCATTAAAATAATTACTGATTTTAACATACATAAATTTTGATTAATATTTATTACTTTTTCTTTTACGAGAATAGGGACGCGAGGCGGTCTCATTAATGGCCTTAGCATTGGGCTGGCGCGAAACCTATCGAGGATAAACAATGTATATAACTCTTGCGGATTTTTTGTTTGCGACCTCCATTTTTGTGAAATTGATAGAAAATTGTTCTCTCGGGGAAGTGAAAAGAACGTAGAAATTATAACTTGTTCAATAGACTTATATATATGTTTATTAAAATATGTACCACTTAGAAAATGGATGAAATATAAAAACTGTGAGTATCCCCACTGATCACTTCCCACTTGATCCCACGTATTTAAATTTAGGTGTAAAATAGATACAGATTGGTTCAGGGGCCACGTTGATTATGCCAACTAATCTCCGAATTTTTTGTAATTTTTATTTATAAAGTTAGATCCTACCACTGGACAAAAGGCTCGGCCCCAAAACTAAAAATTGTTGATCTGTCACCGTATATAGAAATGTTTGGTCTAAGATTAAATAAATGCAACTCTAGTCTAATTTAAATGAAACGTAGTGTAGAGAGCAATCTTTTGATGGAGAAATAACTCGGGTTGAGATGTCACTTTGAAAAGTAAAAAATATTTAGGAAAGTTAGACAATTTCAACAGAAAGCTTTTAGAGATTAAAAATTGAAAATTCTTGATCAAATTTCAACATCCAAATGGATTTGACTTGACTACTTTCAATGACAATCAAAGCCCAATTTGCAAAATAAACTTTGACTCACGATATGTTGCCCATTTTCCCTAATAACTCTACTTTAAAATCATCGATTCTCCCAAAGTTTTCTCCACTTTCTTATCCCAAAATGTGGTTATACAAATTCATATATGCCTAATTATTTACTTATTTTATACTATTGTAAAAAAATAGAAAAAGCATCACAAACTTGGCACATTGTAATTTTTTTTTTTTAATTAAAACTACTAAATTTAAACCCCACCTTTTCCTCTCATTCACCAACCGGCTAATCATTGTGGCGAAGTTCTTTTTGAAAAATAAATTTACCTCGTGAATATGAGATAAATTGGTATACACATTATAGCATTAATTAATTAATTGAACTTTGTAACTCCCATCATTAATTATGATTCTGCAATATTACTTTGTTATATTTTTAAAGTAATTATATTAATACTAATTATTTGTACCAACTTGTATGATTCATAATTGATCAAATCATTATATCCTTATGAAAGAGAGAGCGTATGTGATGACGTGACTCATTATAGACGACAGAATCCAAGTTGGTACGAGTAGTTAGTATAAATAAGATTACTCATATTTTTGTCATAATTTTAGTATATGAAGATATGGAAAAATTTATTCGATATATAAGGGTGCCTTCTCTCATGTATTGTTCACTTTATGTAATCATTATTTGCCCCAAAATTTTTACAAAGCCATGATGATGTTGAATTATAGATATTTTAGTTTTTTCAACCTTTATAGTCTTACCCAATTGATTTTGGAAATATTTTCTTCAATTATTTTTGCTTGTTAATCATAATATTTTATGCTCTTTTGTATTAAGCTCCAAGGGCACAACTCTTTTGACATTCATGATGGCGATGCAAGGGTACAACTGTTTCGACATACATGATGGCCATATGTTCCTTTAGATAAGGATAATTTGTATTTTTATTTTATTATTATGAAATTTTATATTTGTTATTATGAATATTTTAATAATTATATCCATATATGACATGAATGTTTAACATGTGGTTAATTTTATTAGATTATTTTGTTTGTTCTATTGTTCATACGGCTAAAAAGATGATGTTATTTATGAAAAATTATCGTGTTTGACTGATTTATGTTTTTTCATTATTCAGTCGAACTCCTAAATCTACAATTTAGTGATATATTATTAGGGATTGAGCAATTGCACGACACATATCGTGTATACTGTGGCTTGACCCCTCGGAAGTTGCTCATCAGTTTGATATGATTTCTTTATTTGTTTTTGTATAGGCGACATATAAATTAGCATATATGCGTGGCATACCAAATAAGTAGCAAATATGCATATTTTTCATGTATCTAAAATGCTATCTATGTACAGACTTGTACAACTAGTGTATAAAAATATTTACTTCTTATTTACAACTTTTTATCTTTTATAATAAAGGAGTTACCGGTTCCTTTTATTTGTTCACGGTGGTGTCATATCACGAATTAAACTTTCTTATTCAAACATCATTACTGTTCCAACATTATGAAATTATGCTTTTGTGGTAGTTATTAATCATTAATGCTTTGTGTTTTTAATTGGTCTTATGTATAGTGAAATGCTCCAGTAAAAATATAAGACTTTGGTTTAAAAATTCCAATCAAAATTAACTCATTTGTAACCTCCACTCACTTTGATTTCTTTTGATAACTTTTTACTTTTAAATTGTAAAATAGAGGTATTTAGAACCTCATGTTAAATAAGAACTAAATAAAATATATGGCTTTGGAAGGAAAAAGTTGATAAGAATTTGATCCATACAAAGTAAATGAACTTTAAATAGTTGTGGTAGTAAATAATTTTGACAAGTAGGAGAAAGTTTGAACTTTTTTAGAATTCATGAAAGTTTTATAAATAAATACAATTGAAAATAGTTAAATGTATCATTTTGATTCTTGTTATTTTGGTTTATAATTGTGTGTACATATCAATTTTGTAATAATTTTTGGATAATAATTATTGTCGATTGGAAAATAATATTCTAATTTTTTTTTTTTTGATGATATAATAAACTAATAACTTCGTGTTACTCACACTGTAACTCATTAAAACAATGAAATCAATTGTTAAAGTATACAAGGAGTTATATTTAAAAATATATTATACAAACATGTACATAGGCGTTATTAAAAAAGATGAACAAGGTTAGCAACACAGATTAGTATCATATTGTTATGTGAAAATAATGAAAGCAAGACACAAAATACAACTTGTACATACTAATCTCTATCATACATTAATTATTGTAGCTATTCTACTTATTGTTGTCTTCTTACAATTAAAAATGACTTGCAAAAAAATAACCTATGAACAATCGTGCTTTTCACGAGCAGTGAGATCATCCAAGCAAATTAAGGGAAACATAATTAAGCAAATAAAAATCAATACATACGCATATCTATTTACATAAAAAGAGGGATGTGAGTGAAAGAAATTTAAATTTATGTTATCCACTTACCTAAAAAACAAACCTAAAAACAAAATAAATATCACCAATAAATATATTACATATGCAATGCACGTGTTCCGTAGCTAGTGCATGTAAAAGCATTGCTCGAGAAGGTCTAGATACACAAATCAATGGGTTGCCAAACATGGATTATTCTTTACCAATAACCTCCTCTCTTTTAAATAGACACAATATAATTAGTACCTTATAGTCAATGGACACGAACAATAACGTGACAATTATATATTGGCGAGAACTGGCCCAAATAACAATTTCTCTCGATAAAACTCATTATAAGTTACTCCATTTTAATCCCAGAGGACTTAGGGTCAGTTTGGGGATTTTGTTAGTAAGTTGTTATTTTTGCCTCTTGTAAATTGTAGCCAATTGTGTTTGGTAAAATATCAAAACACCTACTTTTATAATATGTTGTTTTTTTAAGGGTATTTTTAGAAGCAACCAAAAAATTGCTTTTGAAAGTCTTTTATATTTTTTTATTATTAATTACTAAAATAATCTCAATTATATTCTACTTATTCCCAATACATACATACTTTTATTTTTTCACAATAAAAAGTATCAATTTACTAAATATCACATTATTTATCAAAATAATTTTAAAATATTTTTACTAAACATTATGAAAGTATTCTTTTAAAATTAAATTTTAAAAATAACTTTAGAAAACAAATTTCGATAAGTAACAGCATTTTAAAACTAGTCATTAATTGTCTAAGTCTAAGTTTACTAATCAAATGCCATATGAATTCAATGTTCCAATATCTCTTCCTAGTAACTTGTTCAAAGAAAGCTGGTATCCTTAATTAAATAGTTGTCATTTCCAAAAGTTATTTTTATAATATTTTTTTTTTGTTTATAATTGTTAATGAGGCTGTTGGGTGTCAGAACCATGTGCTTGTAAGTGGTCCAAAGTACTACAAATTTATTGGTTGTAATTCTCAACATTCCACCGCAGAAGTTTTCACCCACATGTTGCTTCTTTATTTCCGGAACATAAATATTCAATTTGTGCCTAAAATATTGGCTCAGTTTTAATTTCATTACCAATGCACACTTGCTAGTTTTTCAAAATTAATTTTACTAAATAAAATGTATTTTCTTGATAAAATTAAAATATGACATTATATAGGGATATTTTATTAAAATTATTTTTGGTATAGTTTTTAATAAGGAAAATGATTTTTATATTGGAACGAATGATAAATAAATAAATAAATAAAACTATTTTTTAGGAATGAATGAAGTATATATATATATATATATATATATATATTGGCATTTGTTTTAGTGCTTTTCTATTTTGACATTTTTTATTTGTGATATTCCTCTTATCGGCATCATGTATACCCCTTTTGTTTTTGCGTAAAATTAAGAGTTCTTACATTTCTAAATCTTCTATTTTATGTCGTTTAGATTCCTAAATTAGGGCGGTTGCTATTGTTTTCTATTAGATTTCTTGACAAGTATCATCTAACAAACAAGCTTGTGGATGGGATCCTATGACCAAAATTATTTTAAAAAAACGAATCAGGTTAAGCTAGAGTGTCATTGTATATCAATTTTTGATCATACATGGTAGTTTATTTCATTCTTCATTTACTCAGAGAATAAAAATATATGTATACTAGCATCGTCGTCTACGAAATACTTATTAAAAATCTTAATACAGTTCTTTCATATAAAATATTAGGAAATATAGTATGATTAACTCTTCCTTATTTATGGTATGTATTGTTGTTTTATATTAGTTGTTCATTTGGTTGTATCTTGTTCCCTAATTATTGGGATTACCTTGTTGTTTTATATTAGTTGTTCATTTGGTTGTATCTTGTTCCCTAATTATTGGGATTACCTTGTTGTATTGTCAAGGTCACTATATATTGAGCCATTTATTTCTTAGTTTAATACAATTGATTTCTTTTTCTTTTTGGCTACATCTTATTCTTAACATGGTATCATAAACGATTCGCTCCTGACTTATTTTTTCTTTTTCCTTGCATATTTTCGGCTCACCAATAAAAAATGGATGGCGATACTGCCACCACAAAAAAATAAAAAAACTACGATGTTGCCACCACTCCTACTATCACCACCGTGGCCTTGTCTGATCATATCACCAATTTTCGTTCCTCATACTTTTTGCATACCACTGACCACCCCAACTTAGTTTTGATTTCTTTACGTTTTAATGGTTTAAACTATACTACCTAGAAGCACGGTATGCGCAGAGCTCTTAATGCAAAAAATAAATCGTGTTAGGTTGGGAACTATACCACGCCCTAATGATAATGATATTGATCATCTTTGGGATCAGTATCGTGATATGGAATTATCTTGGTTCCTCAACTGTATTGAGCCATCCCTTGCATCTAGTCTCAACTATTGTGAAACTCCTGCGGAATTGTAGCAAGAGATTGATAATTGATTTACTCAATCCAATCATACAACTATTTATCAGATTAAGTAAGATTTGGCCTAGTGCATGCAAGGTACAAATCTGTCATTGCATATTATAAAGCTCATAAGGAATTATGGAAGAATTATGTATTATTCAACAATCTGGTCCGAATGATTTGATTCGCTCCTATAATGCGATTCAATCTGCTGAACATGCTTTTAGTTTTCTCATGGAATTGAATTCGCGTTTCTCCACTATTCGTAGTAATATGTATCGAGCCCTGGGGCCTTGCCTGATATTTCAAAAGTTTATAATATTGTTGCTTAAGATGAACATACTCACATACTTTATAATAAGACTCATAACGATCTTGTAGTTTATGCGGTTTCTCAAGTATCTGACCTAATTGCTGAGACCGGACAGCTCCTGCCTGCTTGGGTTGGCCAACACCCACCACTGCCGCCCTCTGGATCGCGGGACCAGTGGGTACCTATTTACGGCAGTCCTGCCGGGCGTGACTTTTGTCCAGGCCCCGGCTTTCAAAGCCTAGTCATTTTTATGACCATTGAAAAGTGCACAAGTTTCTTTGGCATCGACCTCTTTTAGTGTTACTAATAACGCGACCTGTCCTTTGACTGCAACACAAAATCGCCATTTACGTGACTTAGTCTTGCCATCCACTGCTAATCTAGCTGGTAAAATTTTATCATCGTTTATTGATTGGATCATTTATACTAGTGTTTCATCTCAGAAGTCTTTTTCATTGCTTTCTAATATGTCTACTAACTTTTTTTTCCTTTTGACAAAATTCCGTCATGCACGTATACCGATAACCTGTATTGTACTGTTGTTTTGTTTCTTTCTATTTCACTTACTAATATTCTTCAAGTTCCTTAGTTTCGTTTCAATGTGCTATATGTTAGTCAAGAATGTCATGATCTTAATTGTGTCATCCTTTTTTTTTTTTTTTTGTTTATTTTAGGGTTAATTTTTAAAAATTTTATTTTTTTTAAATTTACAATTGTTATTTTTTTTTTTTTCTGTATTTGGGTGTGGTGGCATGTATATGCAAGGTTAAACCTATATTATTTCTTACTGCTAAATCATAATCTTGATGATTCGTATTTTTTCAATTTTTTTTTGTCATTCATTTTTTTTATATTTCAACATAATTATTTTTACTGTGAATTTTTACTATTTTAACTTTATTATTATTATTTCATCTAATTTTTTAGTATAAGTATGTTTTTTTACACTTTTATTAGTCCGTATAATCCTTTTTCTGTTACTTTTTGTGTATATTTTTGTAATATTTAATTGATCAAACATTCTTTTTATTTTCATACATTTCTTTATTTTTTATAATAGGTTGTAATTTGTTTTCATTATTCCCTTATGAGTGTGTTATTTAATAATATAATTATAAAATTCCGTACACTTCGCTAAGAGTAGATTTAATCTCTTAATTCGTTTTACAGTGACTAACTCTTTTTATTAGGTATTGTGATATACACAAGGATTAATTATATTATCTCATACTACTAAATTAAAATCTTTGTTCTTTTTCTTCATCCTCTTAGTTTTTTTTAATTCAATTTTATTATTTTTTCTGATTGTGTTTTGTTATTAAATACATATTTTTACCTTTTTATTATTTTTATTTAATTTTTTCAGTGTGACTGTCTTTCTGTATATTTTTTTCATGTATTTTTTTTTCATCTTTTTTCGCTAAGAGTAGATTTAATCTCTTAATTCGTTTTACAGTGACTAACTCTTTTTATTAGGTATTGTGATATAAACATGTAAGAATTAATTATATTATCCCCTACTATTAAATCATAATTTTTATTATTTTTCTTCATCCTCTTTATTCTTTTTTTTTTAATTCGATTTTATTATTTTTTCATCTTGTGTTTTGTCATTCAATACATATTTTTACCTTTTTATTATTTTTATTTAATTTTTTTAGTGTGAGTAAGTCTTTTTGTATATTTTTTTCATGTATTTTTTTTATTTTCATCTTTTTATTTTGATTGTTCTTTCTGTGAATTTTTCAAATGTGAAAATTCATCATACAGTTTTTTATTTAAATATATCTTTTTTCTCTTTTTATTTTAAAATTTTAAAATAGTTCTTTTTTTTTTTTNNTTAAATATATTTTTTTTTTTTTTTTATTTTAAAATTTTAAAATAGTTCTTTTTTTTTTTTTTGTGTATTTGGGTGTTGTGGCATGTACATGCAATAATTAATTTTAATATTCCAATACTTCTTAATCACAATCTTATGATTCGTATTTGCCCTATTTTTGTTTATTTATGACTCATTTTTTCTAACTTCATCTAATTATTTTTAGTATAAATATGTCTATTTACACTTAATTCTTATTATTTCTTCTATTTTTTTGATGTAAGTATGTCTTTCACACTGTATTAGTTTGTATATTTTTTCTATTGTTCTTTTTATATATTTTTGTAATATGACAATTGATCACAACTTTTTAAATTTGAAATAGTCTATACGTGTTGTAAAATAATTAAAAATTCATAGAATTAGAATATGCACCCTAAGTAGGTCTAGATAAGGCTAAGAAGAACCAGTTTTAGGATGATTTAGATGAAAAGGTGCAAGAAATACCTCTTAGAGAGAAGTTTGGAGGGGACTTAAATGGACATGTGAGTGAAAGTCGAGATGGTTTTAAGGGTGTGCACGGGGGATATG
>MKEJ01025317.1:0-10179 GCA_001753735.1 Embelia ribes
AGTTGAGTTGGTTGGAACTCCGAAGTTAATCGTTGCTCGTGCTGGAGCAATCTCAGGATGGGTGATCTCCCTGGGAAGTTTCAGCACTAAACGTATAACTTTGCCCAAAGCGGACAATATTGTATTATGTGGATTCATGGGGTGTTACAATATTTTTGACACGTGCAAAATTTCCATTAATAAATATTAGAAATTTAATTAATAAAATTAAATTAATTTAAAATTAGTTAATAAATATAAGTTAATGAATAATTTTGAATGATAATTGAATGTATTCATTAATGATAATTTAATGTAAATTATATAAATTCTTTTTAATTTTTACCATTACTTAAAAAAATTTTATTAATCTCTATTAATAAATATTAAAATCTCAATCAACAAATTTAAACTAATTTAAAGAAAAATCAAAAGTAACAATTGCAACCAGTGTAATAACACACAGAACTGTGGTGAACAGTTACAAAAAATTTTAAGACTTTTAAAGGAAGAAATTAATGAAAATAAATGTACCACACAATTTTATAACATAAAACCCACAATTCCCTAAGATTTTCATTTCATTGAATTTTCTCTCCAAAAAATAATATTTGTTTTGCTTCAATTCGGGTAATTATTCACTGCTTATTTGTGATTTCTTTTGTTCACTATTCTCTATTTATGTCTTTTGATTTGATTTGATAACTATGTACATGTATATCGATATATATCTTTTATTATTTACTTATAGTTATATTTGATGATTTTGAACACAATTCTTTAAATGCATGTATTGTTTCAGGGTCATTGAATAATTATAAACATTGTTTTCTTTTTTATGGCTTCGATTATTTTTACTATTTGTGTGTGCAACATTAATAATTTTATATTCTATTTAATCTATAATAGTCATCTCTTTAATGTATATTTCCGAATCAATATTTATGTAGGACTTGGATCAAAGCAAGGAGAAACAATGAGATACATAATTTTGATCGGGGAAAGACAAATGAATATCTATTTTGGATATTAATAGTTGAATAAGCTTGGTTAGTATTATGAAGAATGAAATAAATTACCAATTGTTTTATGTCAAAAAAATAAATATGTTGGCCAATTATTAAAAATTTTCTTAAATATATATATATATATATATATATTTTAAATTAGTACCAACCGATTTGCACTGTCCTTTTAAATTTGTTGTAGAAAAAACAAATATATCGACTAAGCAAAAGCTCAAATATATTTTTAAAGTTATTATACTAAAATATTGACAATGGGTATATCAATCTTTGTTCAATTTGAATAAAATTGTATTAAACAAAATGTCAAATTTATATTTTAGTTAGAATCAATAGAGTGACAATGGATGTATTAGTTTTTTATTTAAATTTAAATTCCAAAATCAAAGTTTACAGACCAATGAGCCAAATGCTACTCCAAATTGATGGCCTACTTAAAATAAAATAAATAATAATCTGCAAGTTATATTGGTTCACTTGCATGATTTATTTTGAATAATATTTTGAAAATTGATGTATAAATAACTATATCTTCGTGCAAGTTCATACATTCATATTTTTTTTTTTATTTCAAAAATATATCTACGAACAAAAAGACCCTTGCCTTATATTTCACATTGGCCAATATTTTTATATTTTGTTTTCATACTGTACTAATAGCATGAAAAAGTTAATACTAATTGCATTTCATATAGACGGACAATACGAAGCATCAAATATAGTTTTTAGTTAAAATAAATATATCCATGGATTGAGAATGAATATACTTTTAAAAAATTTAAGTAGCGCCTCAAATATAGTTGGAAGCATCAAATATAGTTTTTAGTTAAAATAAATATATCCATGGATTGGGAATTAATATACTCTTAAAAAATTTAGGTAGCGCCTTCGTTTTATGTGTATTTTGTAGCCTATGTCATTCAGAATTAATGACGCGATTAAAAGATATAAAAAATTATAATTATTATTGTTTCTTGAAGCACAGATTAATTTCCCCCAAAACATTATGAATTAATACAATTAAAAGGTTTATTCATCCAATATATGAATGTATGTGTAAACAAATGCACAATAAGGATATCTATGAGATTAACTTATATTTTCAAATATTTTAAAATTTGACATTTTATATCAAATGCTTCACATTTTAAATCTATTAAATATCTTATATTTATTTTAATAAATTTAAATTAATAATATATGAGTATATTTCCGTGCAACGCACGGGATACACACTAGTATATATATATATATATATATAGGCATGAAGAAGGGAAGACAAGGGGACCTGAGAAGGAGTGGTGTGGAGTGCAAAGCCATTAACTATGTGCTTGAAGCTATATAGCTTTTTGTAGCTCCCTTTCTTTAAAGTGCTCATAAGCAACTTCTCATGGGAATCCACCAACTTATTTGCATGGGCTATTGATATTTCACTATAATTCACAAAAAGGCAAAAAAAAAAAACTTAGTAAATTTAATTAAATCACCTACAAATGCACTAACCATAAGACTACAAATATTAGCATTTTATGAGGAAACAAAACATTTTGGCGCACGCTACAAATAAATCAGAGTTCTAGTAACAAAATTGCAAATGCTAGTGGTATGACCCGAGTTACAAAATTAAGGCCCAAATGCAATAATTCGCTCCCGAAGGAGAAAAATCGCAAATAGCCTAACCTCAATAAATAAAAAAGCATTCAAAATTTCAGATCACTTTCCATACATATTTGTTGAAAAAAAATAAAAAATAATTTAAATAGCTCTTCTTTTTTTTTTTGGAAATAAAAACAAAAACAAAAACAAAAAAACATTAGCTCGTGTTGTTCACCTTTTGGGATCAATTCTTTTTCCTTGTTCAAAACCGCCATGAAATGCAACAGGTTCACCTTCCATCAAAACTAAGTATATTTCTCTATTTTCCGCGATACAAAAAGTTATAAAAAACAAAAACGCTATCATCGTTCTATTCCGCATTAGCTTTATTATCGTCTTGTATCTTGTCATGTTAAAAAAAATATTAAGAAAACCAAACTATCCAGAGAACTTGATTTAGATCTTCAAATTTGTTTTGAAAATGAGTTGGAAATAAAGAGAAACCTCTATTACAAACCATATAAGATATGTTGATTAGGGTACTATTAACGTGAATAAAGCTAGATTTTGTGGATGTACTTTTGAACATATAAGAATCAGTTTTACCTCTTAAAAGTGACTGTTACAATTTAATCTTGTTTTCCTCTCTTTTGTTCTTTTGCAAGGCTTTAATTATGGAAGTAGAACATATTTCTCGAGTTAAATTTTAAATGCTTTCATAGATATGTTCTCGTCCCATCTGACAATTAATTGTGTTTAGATTTCAGAATTTGGGAGGGCAAGATACGTTATTGACTATGATAATAATGTAACTTTTATATTTGCATATCCGCCCCAAATATTGTAACATTGCAATGAATCGAAAAATAAAAAAGGAAGCACATGTAACAATCCAAGCTAATAGTTGAGCCCCTCGGTACTATTTCTCACCGTTGGAACGATTTTAATTCGATCTAATAATTCTGACATGTAAGACTATTTTAATCCAGAATCGTTGGATTGATTTTTAGTTTAACCCAATGGTAAAAAATGTTACATGAGATGCTCAAATATAAAAGATCTTTGAGTCCCCCCTTGGTCCCTAAAGGTTGAATCTACCGAGAGTGCCAGAGCCAAAGCCTTGCTACAAGTTGACAATAGAACCAACATACAAGATATAAGCACATACACACAAGAAATTATGACATGACCACGTGGTAAATTATGCAAACGAACCTCTTGATTAAAGATGGAACAAATGCACCGGATCTAAGCAAATATGTACTTGTACAATTTCGTCGTGTACCAAATTGTTGGTACGTGAATCGGTTTCCATCCTTTCTTCTCTTTCAAGCATTCGTTGACCTTGGATGTAAAAACTTAGCACAACTACTTGTTAAGCATTAACAGTTATGAGGTGAAGGGTTTGCCCATATATCTGCCAAAAAAACAATGAAATTAAACGAGAAACATAGCAATAGAACATTTGGGAAAAAGCAAGCACAAAATCTGCAGAAAATAATTATCCACGGTGAATCTTATGAACAAACGATCCTTTTGAGCGTCAACAAAAGACGTTCATCAAGTATCACACACAATCTATATAAGCGCAACATATGTAAAAATGCACACTAGGTGCTTGGGTCGTTCAATGCATAGAACAATTAGACAAAAGGGAGCCAGAGTGAAGGTGCAGCTACTTAAAACTTTTGAATAACCACCGAGTTGGCAAGTCCTGCCTGCTCTATCGTCTGAGTCAGATCGGTGAGTGGCTTTGGAGGGAACCCCATCGCCTGGAGCTGGTACGTCCGGTTGCCAACTGGTCTTGATGCATCGATGAAGCCACGGATATCATTGATTGTGTGGTGGTGATTGAAGTGTGCGACCATGCGGGTCCCATCGGCTAGCCTGAGCTGGATTGAAGTTGAGGGCAGGTTTTGATCGACAACTAAGCCCGCAGAAGGGGGTGGCACAGAGGTGAGAGAGGTGTCCACGGGGGAGGGCTCGGAAACAGGAGTTGTGCTACCGCCAAGGGTCCTTCCCACACCCTGAAATGGAACGTGGCGTACCTCGGGTTCCTGCAAGGTGAAGGAGAATGAAAAATCCCAGTGGAAAATTATACACTGTAATGACAAAAATGGCATTGCAACATTCCTTCTAGTAATGTTTTCCATCCCGAAAGAGCTTCTTATCCATTAGAAGCATGGAAATCATTAACTAAACCACCGCCACCCCAAAAAACAATAGAGGTAAAAAGAAATCAGAAGAAAGAGGAACAAGAAAACCATCCTCCATTTTGAGACACTCACTGGATGGATAATCCTAATTTTTACTACCAAGAATGCAGAAATAAAAAAACACAAGCAGATCAGCTTCAACTCCTGACATACTAGTTATTTCATTAGTCTAACATACACTCTTCATCATGTTTTGTAAGAAATAAAAATTTTCAGAACAAGTGATTTCACAAGTCCAATATACACTCTTCGTTGTGTTTTGTGAGAAAAATTTTCAGAACAAGTGATTTCAAAAGTCCAACGTACACTTTTCATCATGTTTTGTTAGAAAGAAAATTTTACAGAACAAGTGATTTCCTAAGTCTATCATACACTCTTCGACATGTTTTATACTAAACCAAAAGGGAGCTAGCCGTTCCATACTTCCTTGTTCTTGAACCAAGTGCTACTGCTCTCTATGCATAGAAAGTCAAATAGAACCCCTCATTAAAAAAAAGATGAAAGTGATGAGCAATAGACCAGTGCATGCATGGCAACGGAAGCAAGAGTATGCTCTCTCTACCCCCTTAGCGACTTTTTTAATTGAAAATTCATGTAGAGCATTGGCGTGAGATCTTTATGGAGATGAGCAATACAAAAGGTTATGGAATCATATATTACACCCACTCAAAGAGAGATTCATTGACTTACAGGGAAGTTCTCATCTCTCCTTATGAGATGAACATGAACAGAGGATCTCCTATCAGCCGGTTCAAGCTCTTTGGGGCACTCTGACTTTGTTATGCTCTGTATCGTAAAAAGTTATGAAACCATTAACTAAAAACACATGGAGTTGGAAAAAAGTGCCATCCAAGCATAAGAAATTGAACAGCAAAAAGACTTGCTAACAATTCTATAAACCATCTAAAATTTAATTGTTTACTTTCAGGGATTCAACATGCTTACAAGAATTTGACACTGCAAGAACCAAATAACCCACAGGAATTTGTGAAACATTGGGGAGGGGGAGAACAGAAAGAAAAAGAATAGATGAGAAGCATAGGGGGCTGATATATATATATATAGATATTAAAAAAAACTGAACTAAGAAATGTCTCAAGTGACCCGTCCAGGCAATTTAGTAGTAAAAATGCACCCAGCATAAGGTTGGAGAGATAAGCACCGATGCTCTTTTCTTGGAGAAGTTAATGATTTTTATGTTGCTAAGACACATTCCACACAGAATGAATCTCGACCAATTGTGCGATCAACATGTACTAATGAAACTATAAGTATATAACGACAATTCCATTTTAGGGACAGAATGTGGGACAAAAAGGGAACGATAGGTTCAGATAATAAATTATTGCTACAAAAAAAATTTAAAATAAAAATAATAACTTAATCATGTGAAGTAACTTGCAGTCTTGCATGGATAGATCATAAGATGATCTAAAACATATACCCCATTATGCTAACAAGAGAGCCAATCAAACATTGAGGATAATAGCACTATATGATGGTGGTGACCAAAATCAACCTATGATGAGATCATTAGAAATGAGCAATATGATTCATGTAAAGATGTGACCTTCCATAGAGATATCTGAAGGTAATATATTACCAATTCTAATGAATTAGAATAAAGTTTACTCAAATACAACTACTTCCAAACACCTTTGTTCTCCATCTAATATCTGTGCAGAAAATAAATCTATGTTTTTCCTATTGCATTTGGAGTTTGTTGCCAGGATAGTTATTTTTCTTACCTCCAGAAAAGGTGCATTCTCAGGATCATCCAACCTTCTCAAAGGGCCATCATTTACAGAAAAACCATTTCTCCAGAAGTAGATATTGTGAACAATAGCCTCAGGCTGTTCAGGAGCAGATGGTGCCACTGTTTCTCCAGACAGCAATCTTCCAGTTCCGGTGAAACTTCTTGAGCTTGAAGGGCGAAGATTCTCAACAGGTCGTTCGACAGCACCCACTTGCCTAGCTCGATCGAATATTGAATCCACGTCATTGCTGTTTCCCCCCTTTGTGGGATCTTGAACAAGCATGCCACTGCAAGGGCCAATTATTTAGCCAACCGAATGTCATGCCAAATAAAATGAATGATTAAGGGCTACATCTCAACAGATTAACCTAGACTGCAAAGTAAGTGGAAATGCTTAAAATAATAAACAGATGATTTCAAATCAAGAACATGTAAAAAAGACAACTTCAACTCCAACTTCAGAGTTTATTATTGAGACTGATGTCTCATATTTGACAGCTCACAGATCAAAGAGCATGAAGAATAGCTTACTAACAGCAACAGAAGATAAAAACTTGAAATTAGCTACAAACATACAGCCTTAGTATCATTTAGTGATACTTGTAACACTTTCAGCCAATACAATTTCCGAAAAAAGAGTTAAAAAATTTGAAGAGATCTTATCATAGTTATTTGCAGGACAAATGGAAAGACAAATTGATAGACCTCTTTCATAGCTACCCATGTTACACGGATTCCACTTTAAGAGTGAAGCAGCAACATGAAGTTTGCGTCAAGTGCAAGACATGGCAAGATCAAGTTCCTAGAATCCCAGTAACCTTACACAAAGACATGGCAAGATCAAATTACTAGAATTCCAGTATCCTTCCCTTGTACCATGATTGGTACCCCTATATCGCGATTAGAGTTTTCAATGCAGATCCGGTTCCCTAAAGCCGTCAGCTTCGACTCAAGAATTTCTTATTACGAGAAATCTAACAACTTAGTAAAAGATGGCTCAATGTGTATGAACGGGCTATCTGCTACTTACCTAACCACGACCACAAATATCCTTCTAAATAAGCCTACTTCCTGTCTCCCACCAAACTCATAACAGGAAAATATTGTATTGAGGACTTGTTTGGTTGCAGCTAATAAGTTCTACCTCTTCAATTTTTTTGCTTAAAAGCTGGATAATATTTGGCTGCTCAGCTTTTCAGCTTAGCTTATTTGCTATTTTGGCCGAAATGAGTTGGGAATTTTTTAAGCCAGATCCATTCAATTTTTTCTGAGTAGAAAATAAATTGACTTATTTGATTAAAAGCTGCAACCAAACAAACCTTGAATACTCGTACCCATTCCACACGTATCATTTTGATCCCCATACCACAAATATCGTTTTATGTATGCCTACGCCCTCCGTACAACATAACAAAAAAATAGCGCACCAATTACCCACGCCAGTTCTACTTAATAACCTTTTTCATGCATTTGGAAGACAATCCCTTAAAGCGAATAACGGTTGGTTGAGTTGGTAAAGATCGCACACTTGATCATAAAATATTTAGGTTCGATACCCACTGCCAATAGTCCCCTTGGTAGGCGATATAAGTACCACTATAAGCACTCAAAGAAGCTGGCGGTCAGGCCTGAACTTGGAACGGGGTAGCCTCCCCTTACCTAAATTTATATCCACCACAGAAGAAAAAAGATAATCCCAAAAAGCAACTTGTTAACATCTGTCTTGGTGCATTTGGAGGATTTTAGGCTATAACTTTTAAGCCCAGGATTTTTTCTTTTTATCTGAAAAAACCTATTGTGCAATGGGTGCTCAATGTTTAGTTTTTGAACTAAGTTTTTCTGTTGCTTCGTCCCAAGGCACTATAGCAATCTGCCTTTTTATGTATAGAATTTTGGGGGGTACATTTTCCATATCCAAGCCGCTAATTTGGATTTTCAGCTATAATAATTAAAATTTAGGGATAGGAAATGAAACAATCTAGAGCTACAAGCAACCCTAGCTAATTCAATTCCATCAGATTCTTCAAGATCCAATGATTCGTAACATACTTTTCAAACAAACAGCAAACTCATCAAAACACAAACAATACATAAAACTGTTAGCCTATATAGACGCAATTATCAATGATTACACGCACGCGCACACACACACACACACCCCTTTTCTCGCTTCTAGTGTAGCATAATAAATGAAGCAGTCTAGAAATATAAACAACCCTAGAGAATTCAATTTCATCAGATTCTTAACAGATCCAATCATTTGTGACCTAATTACGCAACAATTGATGTATAGTCAACTCTTCTTCTCTTAGACATTCAATCAACGATTAAAATCGAGAGAATATTGATGTTTATATATATATATATGCATGTATGTATACCTTTTTTCGCCGCCGGTGTAGTATTCCTGGGGGGCGTCGGAGTCGGAGTCGGAGTCGTTGGCGGAGGAGGGACGGTTGAGATCGGAGAGGGTTCGGATGCCGCCGACTCTGCTTGTCGAGGGTTTTGCTGGTTTCTTGTCGCGGGAGGCCATCTTTCTTTCTTCGGAGAGACTCAGAGAGACAGAGAGAGACTGTTTTGATTTTTAAATATTCGCTATTCGTCTGCTGCAAATATATACATATGCCCCTTTTTGCTTTTGTTTTTTTTTGTTTTTTGTTTTTGAGTATTTTTATTTTAGCATAAACTTTTATTCTACCACAAAGCAGAGACTCTTTTCTTTTACTGTAAATTTACATTATAAAATTTTATTTTCTAAAAATATATTTCTAATACAAAATAGAAATGGATCACATTATACTTTCTAAAAATTTATTTTTATACATAAAAAATATTAATATGTAAAAATAATAAATTATGAAAAAATATTTGTTCAATATTTTAGAGTATTGGCCTTATTTTGATGCGAAAAAAATATTTTTTTAATAGAAAAATTGTGAATAGTAATTTTCTCAATAGAGAAACTTACTCTTGTATTTTTATAAATCTTTCCAAAAATCGAAAATACTGATGAGAGAGTTTTTTTTTCAAAATTTCTTATTCTAGAAATTAAAGGAGGGAGAAAGAAGTATTTAATATGACTAGTGTGAATGCCCTTATATTCTATACTACAAATTGAAAATAAGGAGCTTTCTTGGGTTCAAAGATATTTTGAGGAGAAAACATAATAGAAAAAAATCAATTTCACAAAATTGCATGTAGATGAGATTAATAATTTATTTTTCAGCATTTTCATGCAAATAATTCTCAAATTCATTATCTGACGTAAATGGTATAATAAGATGGAAAATATATGTAACTAAAAGACAAAAAGAAAAATTGAATCTTAATTATATGGTTAACATAAATAATCTTACATACGACAATAGAAGTTCCAATTAGCAAATTTCATAATTAACGAAAACACGGAATTTGGATGGAAAATACATTTTTTTTAGAAACGCATTTTCCATATCAAGTCAAAACACCAATTTTTTTTTAAGAGAAACATGTAAAAAATGTCTCTAAAAGTGTAAGAAATTACTAGGAAGCATCTCAAAAACACAAATATTACACATGAAAAACGTAAGAGAAACAAATATAAAATATTATTGATACTAATAAAAAA
>MKEJ01025319.1:0-17284 GCA_001753735.1 Embelia ribes
TTTTACAGAATATCTAAATTGGATATCTAAAATAAATAAAATATACATTTTACATAATCTGTTGCAAGTGCTCTAACTAGATCGCTTTAAATTCTTCATCCTAAAATACGAGCAACGCTCTTATTTGTATTTTGCGCCTTCCAACCTTAAAAATGTTCTTAAGATTCGTCTCTCATAATGCCCCACTTTGTATCCGTTTTCCCCTGCATTTGCAAATTGGAAGGAGCGGGGCTAGGAGGACCGTGACCCCATTTTCCGATTTCGAAATTATTTACAAATTATCCACGTATAAATATACGGTACCCGCTGGAAGGAAAAAATATGTAGTCGTACATGCATTTGAAAATTGGACATGACCAAAGTGTAGGTCCACAAATAATTGGGTAATAAAAGTATATGGCAGCTTTTTTACTTTTTTTCTACTTCTTTTGCAATTTAGCCCATGAAAAATTTGCATAACATGTTTAGCATTCTTACTGATCATCCCACACCACTGCATTCTTACAGAATTGTGCTAAGATAGCAATGAATAAGTTGGAGAAAAATTGCAAATAAATCCCAAGGCCCAATAAATATATATAAATGGGTAGAGTCATAAATAATTTACAAACAAATCTAGTTGGTTCTGATATCATAATAAAAATTTTATATTTCTCACCAAATGAAAAAGGAGACGAGATATACGAAATTTCTCAAAATATTTATTCAATTAATTCCTCATATAGGATATATATTACTTTTGACATTCTCTCTGCAATTATTAATTGTTATATTGTTTAAAGTATTGTCTTGATTTTTTATTAAAATAATTAAAGACTTAAAAAAAGGGCATGTATTACTTTTGACATTCTCTCCTCAATTATTAATTGTTATTTATTTAAAGTATTTTCTTTATTTTTTATTAAAATATTAAAGAATTAAAAAAAGAGTATATATTACTTTTGACATTCTCTCTGCAATTATTAATTGTTAAATTATTTAAAGTATTGTCTTTATTTTTTATTAAAATAATTAAAGAATTAAAAAAAAGAGTACACGTTATAATATGCAAATACAGCACATGACCCGTATAACTTTAGAATTCTGGACAAGATTATAAAATTAAAAACTTAGCACTGCGAGAATTGAATAAACATTTTTAGCGTTTTGGTACACCTAAAGGAATTTAGAAAATGTATTTAATTCAGAATGATTGCAAATAACTTGCTCAACTTAATTAACATAATTTTTTAAGGGAAAAAAAACAGTCATCGATTTAATTTAATTTAGACAGACAGGTATTCTTGAGATTAATAAGTTAAATTAGTTACCTCCACAAAGCTATTTGATGTATTTATTCATCTAAATTTGCATTGACCTTTTATTTTTTTCCTATTTCATTTATGATATTGTTAATTGGATTCAACTACTCTTAGCCTATAAATCTCATTGACTTTCTGTTTAATTAATTATTAAGTGATTATCAATTTACAGCTATGAGAGCTGCAGCAACTTTAATAATGGATTAGTGAAATATTGATTTTGTTTTATTTTTTATGTACTTTTAATTTTGCTACGTTGGATGGGGACTCCATTTCTTCGCATACTAATCTAACATGTTGCAAAGTCATTGATCTCCAAAATATATCCACTTTGTTTACTCATTAGTACATATAAATATTTTATTAATATTTCCTTGTGAAATATATATTTTATTAATAAAATTATATTTTTTCATATTACCATTAAGAACATGTTAATAAGAAAATGGTTTATTTAATACTTTGACTGGGACAAATGATCCCATTGAATAGGGAGGAAAGAGTATTTGTGCATTTAAGGAAAATATTTAATTGTGCAACTTATTTTTGAGAAATTATTCCAGAGAAATAAATCATATTTTGAAGAAAATATTTTATTTATCTCTTTAATTATGCATTCTATTTTGTAGAAAATTTTAAAAAAGATAATGCTAATCAGTTAAGGAGCATTTTGTTAATTTATGCGTCATTCATACCATTTAACTGATTTTCAATGAAACATGTAAACTTCACGAGGAAATTATATAATTTCATAAACTTTTAATAATAATTATGAAAATTTTCGAAATCTCGTGGGACTATATCCCTTACGTTTTTTTAGGGATATATTCTATTTGTCGCCACAGCCACACTTTCTTAAATACAATTTGTAAAAAATAAAAATAATGATATAAATACAAAATAATTATATTAAAAATTATACAAATTTAAATTATATGGTCTAGAATTAGCTACATCATCACCTATTTTTCTCTTTTGATTAAAAATAAAATGATATAATTAATTAATAGTGGAATACCCAATCAAATTTGTACAACTCTATTAACAAGTATTTTGTAGACATATAAATACTAAAAAAAAAAAATTAGCGTATAAATAATTTTCTCACCAACTGGCCTACCTACTCCCTTCCACCAATCTCTATACCCACTCGCCGTCAACATTAACGCCGTCAGTCCAAATGCGCATGCCTTGCTCCAACTACCCACTGCAAATCCACGTGTCCCAACGCCCACCTAAGTCCACCAGCTTTTCAAAAACAATAATAAATTTTTTATTCAGAAATAATTAGAAAGAGAATAATATATTATATAACTCCTTACATGAGATTGGAATCACAAATTTATTTTGGCAATTTTTTATTATTTGAGAAATCAATTAATGCAAAACAAAAACTGCTGTGTGAAATTAATAGAGCACATATTAAATGGAGTAGAATTTTATACACAGCTGGATGCTGATATATAAATTGGTATACAAATATTATAATAATACCACAAATAATAATCAATATGTATTTTGCTTGCAGTTTTAGGTCAAATCGAAAAGTGGCTCTTTATCACATTACCTTATTATGTATCTTTGGATGGCTAAAAAGTAAAAAGGGAACTTTTATTTGGGAACAAAAGCAGAGGCTGATATTTCATAAAGCAATTAAGACAATAGTCTTAGATCTACAAAAATGAAAGGCCCCCAAATTTTTAAAAATTTTAATATATATATACATGTATAAATTATTTTAGAATAGAAATAATATTTTTTAACAAGGGTTAGAAATTTTGGCCTCATATTCTCATATAAAAAATATTCATAAAAAACCAAGTTTTTAGAATTTGTTTATTAATTAATTTTAGAATCGAATATTTATAATAAATATTTTTAATTTAGTGTGATTTAAATCCAAACTAACTTTTTCTTTTTTTGGTAATTACAATTTATAATTAGTTTTAAAATTAACTTATATTTTCATCTCTCCATATGGCACGTTCTACTCTACCATCAATAGAAAAGCCTATTCTTTCAAGTCTTAAGTTTTAATTGAAACTATTTTAATTTATTCTTATTCCTCCATCAAATAAAATTAAAATAATATATTGATTTCCAATTAATCGCATTCTATCTTTCTAATCTATCCTTCTTTTTTTTAATATGATATGCAATATTTAGTTTATTATTGATAAAATTGTTGGTTGTATTATATAGTATTCTTTTTTTTATATATTCAGTATTAAAATGTCATTTAGGAAGCACCTAAGTGGATACGAGAAAAAAAATAATTGAAAAACTACTTTCGTTTCAAAAGAAAACTTTTGATAAATTTGTGATAAATGAGAAAAATAATACAATTCAATTAATAAATGAATCCCTGAGATAAAATAGGTGAATGAGTGATAAAATTGGTCGTGTAGTGATGATAATATGCAAGTAAAATAAGTGGATTTTCCCATTATCGATAAAAAAAATGGAAAGAGATGAGGTTGAATTAGAAAATATAGAAATTGAAAATTCGACAAACCCAATGCACATCAATATATATAATCTTGGAAATTGGATGTTTATAGATGTAAAATTAAGAGATATAATAGAGGAAAAGGATCCAATAAGATATGATAATTTGGATTTTTTGAGAGATGAAAACAATAGACACTTCTTTAAATTATTATATACAAGAAAATTATCAAATCAGGAGAAGTATGACTATAGATGGTTTTGATAAAGTCTATTATTTTTATTATAAGTTGTTTTATTCAAACACCACAGTTAGGTCACTTGTTAACAATGGAATAAAGATTGAAAAATTTTGGATTCAAAGCTCACTTGTTAAGTGGTTTAATATTTTTATTTATTGAGACATGTATATTAGAAAATATTGAATACAAACTTTTGATAAGTAAATTTGCATCTCAAAAGTGAAAAAAATTGTTTAAATAATTGGTACTTCTTACTCCTATTTTGTATCTTCAGCTTGGCTCAATGAAGAAGTTCGAATTTTTTTTTTTCATGTCCAAGTTTATTGTATTGTGGTGTTTTTTTTTATTTTTTTTTATTTTTATCTTTATGTTTAATTTAGAAATAATAAGCACCAATGTACTATCAATCTTATCAACCGAAGTAAATATGATTTTATGTAATACAATATATCCCAAATTTTATTTTCGTCTTAACCCCCATTTCTTTTAGACACACCACTGAACATAAGAGTAGTTATTTGGCGAGCACCACATATATAATATATGCTACCTCCGTTCCTAAAATTCAGAATCGTTTGATATTTCACAAATTAAGAAACTTTTGATAAATTTAATCAATGCAGTAAATGACTGTTACTTTTATTATTATGCAATTTGCGAATATGAAAAATTGTAATTCTTAGTTAAAAAAAATATATATTTAATTAAAATATATTAGTAAAATATTTATTTGTTATAATTTCAAATATGAAAAATAGACTATAAATATAAAATAAAAAATTAGCCGTCCAAATTGGGGACAAAGAAAATATCTCCCATCCACTCCCGCCAAATTATTTTGTTCATATTTCTATTGTGATTTATCCAAAAACTTAGTCTCATCTCCAAAAATAAATATATAAAAAATTAATTTTTTTCTAAAATATCCTTATTTATCATATTTTGTAATTGATAATACCATTTACTAATACTTAATGTTAGTAGTTTACGATAATTAAGCTTATTTAGTAGGTCGATTATAAATAGTAATTTTTCAATGAGTATACAAAATAAGTAGGTGTGAGTTAATAAAATAGCATTAACGCCACCTCCGTATCAAAAACTGCCATCTCGCTCTATAAAAACCCGCCACTCTCGACACCTTCCCCAAGTCCTTACCTCACCCGCACCCTCTAACCATGGACCTTCTCCTACTAGAAAAAACCCTCCTATCCCTCTTCGCCGCCACGGTCCTGGCCGTTGTAATATCCGTCCTACGTGGCAAGAAGTTCAAGCTCCCGCCCGGCCCGCTCCCCGTGCCGGTGTTCGGGAACTGGCTCCAAGTTGGAGACGACCTCAACCACCGCAACTTGACGGACTTGGCCAAAAAGTTCGGGCAGATATTTCTGCTCCGTATGGGGCAGCGGAACTTGGTGGTGGTATCGTCGCCCGACCTGGCAAAAGAGGTGTTGCACACCCAAGGAGTTGAGTTCGGGTCGAGGACGAGGAATGTCGTGTTCGATATATTTACCGGGAAGGGCCAGGATATGGTGTTTACGGTGTACGGGGAGCATTGGAGGAAGATGAGACGGATCATGACCGTCCCTTTTTTCACTAACAAAGTTGTTCAGCAATACAGGTGTGTATTGTTTTGTTAAGTTATACCATTCCCTTAGAATTTTTAAAAATAGCAAGATTCGTATAAATTAGTTGTACCAAAAATTTGTATAAATTAATTTATTTTATCTCTATATACTCTCTGTTTCTAATGTGCCTAATTATTAATCGCATAAATATATTTTGTTTAATTTACAAAGAAGTAAAATTTTATATATACTTGTATGGATATGTACTTTCTTTAATTTTATATAAAAAATTATGTATAACATCTCACCCCATTTATAAATTAACTTTTGATCAAGATATATATGGAACAGAATCGGAATTGATCATACTAAGACTTTTCATACGAGCTTTCTGTACGAGGAATGTTAAAAAATTAATTAAAAATATCTCTGGAAGAAATTAGTGTGTTATTTTATTTTGAGATGTAGAAAGATTATTTTTAACAGAATCAGTGTGAATAGTAATTTTTGTCAGTTCAGCGAGATTTGGAATGTTTTATGGAATAGAAACAGCGGATTGTAGCAAAATATCACATTAGAACCTTAGGGCGGGTCACTCTACAATCCCCAATTCTAAATTTTAGAAAATGCTCGCACTCGCGCATCAATACTATTTAAGCCCCTAAATTAGAACGTTTGCAACACTGATCTCCTAAAATTAGGGGGTTACTGTTGATTCCCATAGATTCAGGGGATCTGATGTGGGAATTCCCTACATTAGATCCTATAGTGTAGAGTTTGGTTGTGGAGATTAAAATTTAGAGGAGGATGATAGATATATTGGTGGGAAAGTCCCACGGGTCATGCTTGTTTCTAAAGAAGTCGCACTGGGGCAATTTTGATATGTTGGTCATAATTTCCGATGATAATTGTTATACCATGGACCCATTTTGTTGCATTTTTGTATTTAACAAACTCATATATTAGCAGTGCAGTGCTGCATTGAAGCTGTTTGATTAAGGGTTCGTTTGGTTGCAGCTTTTATGCAAATATGCCAGTTTAATTCTAATTGAGAAAAAAACTGGATGCATCTAGCTTATTTAGGCTAAAATACCAAATAAGCTCAATTTATAAGTCCAACTTTTAAGGAAAAAATTGAAAAGCTGGAGCTTATACGCTGCAACCAAACAAGAGTTAAATGCTTGCTGTGATTTAGAAGCATTGATCATGTCTTATTATAGCATTTCACACATTTGCAATTTCAATTAGGGGATCGAATTACATTTTCATTAAGACTATTTGGTCCCCACTACTCTTAATCATATATGTCAAAAATAGTAGTTCAGATTCTATTGTAATTTCTAAAAGCTCACTCCATCTGAAGTTTGTAACAATTTTCCCCTCGGAATTTTTGGATCCATCCGTGCAGGTACGGGTGGGAGGATGAGGCCGCGCAGGTTGTCAACGACGTGAGAAAGAACCCCGAGGCAGCTACCAATGGGATTGTGCTGAGGAGGAGGCTGCAGATGATGATGTACAATAACATGTACAGGATCATGTTTGACCGGAGGTTTGAGACCGAGGATGATCCCTTGTTTGTCAAATTGAAGGCTTTGAATGGGGAGAGGAGTAAGCTTGCTCAGAGCTTCGATTACAATTACGGTGATTTTATTCCGATTTTGAGGCCGTTCTTGAGTAAGTATTTGAAGATATGTAAGGATGTGAAGGATAAGAGGTTGCAGCTGTTCAAGGACTACTTTGTTGATGAGAGGAAGTAAGTTTTTTTTTTTTTTATTTAATGCTTTTTTACATTTTACACTTGATATTAGATTGTTAAATTTTTTACCCCTCCTTCGCTTTGCGAGTTGGCCAATGTTATCGAATTTTCTTAGTACATTTATTCGGAGTCTTATACCTGACAATACTCTAGTTTTACCCGTCTACGATTACTGGATAGTGAGCATGAAATGTTTACGAATTTTAACATTTACTGATTATTGTATCATTTATTACCTATTTGATTTGGATAAACAAGGCAAATACTAGAATTTAATAAATATTGTCGTCTTGAACGAGCACTAAAAATTACAGTTTCCAGCTAATGTACAGATTATGATTTCTTTTACCTTCTGAAAAGTCTTAACAAGTAGTCAATCAGTAATATAAAAAGTTGGGAGCTAATTCAAAGAGTTTTAACTGATGTGGTGAACTGTTTTTTTTCGTTGTTGGTTGATTTGGCATTCTGTAGAAGGAATCTGACATCGATTATTATAGAATGAGAATTAATATGAATCTCGACAAATCATCCTGAAATTGTTTCTAGTAATCCCGATCCAATATTTCAGTAGTTGCCCATAATCCAAATGATCTAAATTTGCTGTGATTGTGAGTGATATTCTTGGCTTTGATGCATTCTTGACTTACAATACAACTTGATTTTTTAAGGTAACAGCTCGCAAGTGTTGATTAACTACTACTACTACTGCATGCCATGAATCTAAACTTAAATTAATGTTAATTAGGTATATAATGTTTTCTTTCATATAACCTGTATAATGTTTTCTTTCATATAATCTGTCCATAATAGTTCACGAGGCCTCTAGTCCTCGACCCCTGTGTAACTTTTATAACCAAGTTAACGTTCAAGATTAGATATGTGTATCTGTATTCCCCGCTGAAATTGTGAAACTAATAATGTCTTTAACAGTAATTTAAAACCAGTTTAGGAGTATTTACCTTTATTAATTTGCACTGAAATTAAAACTTATTGGTAATTTGACATGAGCGAGGAAAAGAATCTTATTCAAGTAGCTTGCCGAAATGTAAATAAAATGATTATGGAATATGGACCTTAGCTTAGGGTCCATTTTATGGATGTAAAATGGTAATTTGTTTCTTTGGAAGATTTTTTATATGTCCGAAATAGAATATTATCTTGTGGTCCATCTTATGGCGAATATGCTTATGTATTTATGACAGTGACCTATTAGTCTATATTTTCGATACATGCCTGCTTGTAATGGCATTATGCTCTTGGATGGGTAACCAGACTGACCTGATTGATAATCGTGTTGTTATTAAAAACTTCTAAGAAGCAATCGACAAATTAATGTTACGTAACTAGGCGATGAGAAAACGATAGTTAATTTTTATTAATGCATGTCTTATTTTATTTTATGTAGAAAATTGGCAAGCACGAAGAGCATGGACAACAATAGCTTAAAATGCGCAATTGACCATATATTGGACGCCCAACAGAAAGGGGAGATCAACGAGGACAATGTTCTCTACATTGTAGAGAACATTAACGTTGCTGGTAAATTTTCACAGACCGTTTTTCATATTTTTTCCTTTCCCGCTGGGCACACATACTATGAAAACTTTAATATGCTCTTTCAGATTGTTTCATGGTAGATATAACGTTTCAACCAAATTTGCGTTGGTCAATTTTCCATGATGAGAACTTGGTTTTGTTAAACTCGCGTTTTAAAAACCTCTTTGAATAATTCAAATCAGATGGTTGAATCTTAGTTTAGCTGTCGTTTTTAGATGTAACATTGTTTAGGAGAGGTGATTATGTCGCTGATTGTTCCCTTGTGCTGATATGACTATTCATATTTCTTAGAAAATAATATTGAGCATAATTGCACGCATAATAAGATAGTATTTCTCTACTTTATATACTTCATAGTTAGATATGCTCTGTACTCTAAAATAGTAAATTAGTGTGTTAGGTAGCACTTAAAAAGATAATCACAAGGTTTGGTAAACTTGGGTTGGTAGAACTAGATTAACCATGGTTAGGTTAGTGTCCACGTAATCATAGTCCCCTCTTTCAAGAGTAGGTGAAAGAGACGTGGAATACAATAATTGAAAGTTCATTTTCGATCAACTAATTAAATGTTCAATTTCAACCTACCCCAATAACTTTGCTTGGTACAATCACCATTGGTTTTGAACATCTAGCGTACCTAATTAGCAAATGTAGCCATATATGAACTATTTTTCTATATCTATATTATCTATGAAGGATGCTAGTAGTTATGATGCGGGCAAGGGCTGGGTAGGTGGTGACGTTAGCACGAGTTTGGCCGTAGTGATTCAAGTATTCCGAAATTCGAACAACAGCAAACTTGTTTCTTAAATTTGTACTTAGTTCGCCCTTAAAAGTTTTTGAACATTCAATTGTTGATCGTATTGTTGGTTCAAAAAAAATGGTTTTGTTGTGAAACGTAAGTGAAAGTTGGATTCCGTGGTTGTCGCACTATTCGGTTTGGCTGTGATTAGGAATTATTTGTGCAGGTTCTGCAAACTAAAATTTACTGCAATGTGGTACCCCAAATAATATAAGAATGATTTTCCTAAAATATGTCGTACATTTTTTAATTTTTTAGGGAACAACTATGAGAAATGAAAGTGTACATTATTAGAAAAGAACCACTTGATATATAAAGTAATGGCAATTTTACTGTACATTTGATAATTGTATTTCTTGTGAAATTTGATTTGTATTGTAATTTTCACTTGTGTACTTGCCTATTAATTCAATGTAGTTTGAAGTACAACATAATTCTGATATTTCAACTCCCCCCTTGATGCAGCAATTGAGACAACACTATGGTCCATTGAATGGGGAATTGCTGAGCTCGTCAACCACCCCGAGATCCAGAGTAAGCTCCGCCATGAGCTCGACACAATCTTGGGCCCAGGTGTCCAGGTCACTGAACCAGACACCCTGAAGCTCCCATACCTCCAAGCCGTAGTCAAAGAAACTCTACGCTTACGTATGGCTATTCCTCTTCTGGTTCCTCACATGAACCTCCACGATGCCAAGCTCGGTGCATACGATATCCCTGCCGAGAGCAAGATCTTAGTTAACGCTTGGTGGCTAGCTAATAATCCCGAGAACTGGAAGAACCCTGAGGAGTTTAGGCCCGAGAGGTTCTTAGAGGAGGAAGCTAAGGTCGAGGCTAATGGGAATGACTTTAGGTACCTTCCATTCGGGGTCGGGAGGAGGAGCTGTCCCGGAATTATCCTGGCTTTGCCTATCCTGGGGATAACCATTGGGCGTCTGGTTCAGAACTTCGAGCTGTTGCCGCCTCCAGGAGACAAGAAGATCGATACTTCGGAGAAGGGCGGGCAGTTCAGCTTGCATATCTTGAAGCACTCGACTATTGTTCTTAAGCCGAGAACGGTTTAAGTTTGAAAACAGTTTTTTGTTATTTTTTTAAAATTGGGACTTTCTTAAGAGTGATTTGTGGTGTAATGTTGATTTTGATGTTGTAAAGATGTGGATGTTGAAGGACAAATTACAGTCTGGAATAACAAGTTGTTCTGTCTTCTCCAAATTTACTTGAGCCTTTCTTGGAGAAACAAAATGAAACCTTATACCATAGGCTAAAACTAAATCCAATAGAAATAAAACAAAGAATTATCCTACAAACGGCTTGTTTTGCTTATGGTTGGTATAAATTTAGGGTAAAGTTCGTTTTGCCCTTTATCCTTTGCAGCTTCTTTCAATTTACGCTCAATTTTGTTAATTTTTTTAATTTGCCCTTTATCGTTTTATTCTTGTTTCAATTTGCCATGTATCTTTTTTATTTACCCCTTATAATTTTAGTCTTTTTCCATTTTTTTCTATGTTTTTTTCTATTTCAATTTATTCCTATAATTATAAAAATTTTCTATTATAATATAAAAGGTGATTGAAATAACATAAATAATTTCTTAAAAGTGTTTTGACGAAAAAATCGATCATTTACATGCCATATATCATTTTTAATGTATCTTTTAAATATATTATTTGTTCAATTTACCTATGTAATTAAACATTTATTATAAGTTAAAAAGATGCATTTTTATTGATTATTTATCACTAACTAATCTACTTATATACCATATTTTTTTGAAGAAATAATAGGCTATTATTTCTATAAGATATCCATAATTAAAGTTAAATTTATTAACGATAGGAATAAATTGAAATAGAATAAAAAAGATTGGGATATATTGGTAAAAGACTAAAAGTATATGCGGTTAAATTGAAAGATAGAGAGTCAAATTGAAACGAGATTAAAACGATATGCGTCAAATTAAAATAAATAAAAGAATAATGAATCAATTGAAACGAGACTCAAAAGAATATGAGATAAAATGAAATTTACGCATGAATTTATTACAACAGTTTCAGAGATTTCTCTTAACTTGGGTTCATACTCTTATCATCTTTCTCTTGTTGATTCAAGAAGCTCTTGTGAATCCAAGATTTCACGTCCTAACATGTTAAGCTAGTCAATGCACCGCATACGTTATTTGCTGCCCATATTGATCCGTGTACCAGGACATCACTAACTCGTCAGCCATCTACAAGTCCGAAAAAAGCTCGGCCACGAGCTCGGTACAGTCCTCAGCCCAAGTGCCCAGGTCACCAAGTCTGATAACCATGAACTCTTGTATTTTACAGCCGGTGGTCAAAGAATCTCTGCCTCAGACTATCTATCTATTCCTTTTGTAGCCCTTAGCATGATCTCAATGAACCCAGGCTCGGGGGTTACGTATCCCAGCAGAATCCTGGTAAATTGTGGTGGCTCAGATAATTTGCGAAATTGGAAAAATCCGGAATTGTTTATAGGCCAGAGGTTCTCACAATAGAGGTGAATGATGAGCTTGACAGGCAAGATTGCAAATTTCTATTGCTTGATTGTGGGATGTTCTGGTATGACGCTCGGTCGCTCACTTTTGCAATTTTTGGCTATTACGTATGCGATTTAAAATGCTACCATGCCTTCGGTATAGGTCAACATTGACATCAGAGAAGGGTTGGCAATTCAACTTGCATTTGTTTGAGCATTAGACCATTGTTTTTGAACTTCAAAAAAACTTGCGTTTGCATGCTTTGCTAGTGTGTTTTAAAAGCAGGCTTGGTTCATATTGCGTTTGCGTGCTTTGCTAGTGTGTTTTAAAAGCAGGTTTGGTTCATATTGCGTCGACTGTCCAGGTTATGTTACATACGACGTAGTTGTTTATCGGGCAATTCATAGGTTTTAAGCATGTTAAATCATTTGTTACAATCAAACAATTTGCTGCTACTTCCTAGGGCAAAAACATAATTAGTCATTTTGCGAAATAAATTTGTAGGTGATAATTGATATCCAAACAAGTTTAACCAATTTCCTGAAAAAATAACTAATTTCATATTCTGCTGCATCGATGCATTTCAAATCCGAGTAGTAGTCGCCTCAACACCGTTGAATGAGGCGAAGAAATCCGCGTTGGATGCAATTACTGCTTCCTTCAAAACCACCCACATTGCTCTTTCTCATCCTTTCTTTTCAACCCCCCCAAAAAAAAATATAGAAGAGTTTGAAAAAAATAGCAAAACTTGAGAAAGAGAAAAATGGAAATCAATAGAATTTAGAAATTTAATATAGAGATGTGGGTCATATCCAGGCCCCCAAATCAAGAGATTTATCAGAGGGAGCAGACATGGAGACCCCTAGCTTCACTCTCCGTGTACATTACCATGCTTCCTTCATTATTCTCATCCAGAGCATCGGCTTATTGTACACAGATTATACACACACAAAAATAAATCCATAATAATATCCTCCTCCTCATAAACTACAATTTTCTTCAAAAGTTAAAAATATAAAAATTAAATACGAAGAAACAGTCAAAACGATGAACACAAAGTAAATGAGGACGCAACGGCTGTCTCTCCATTAACCCGAGTTGTGCTTATTAAGGGGTTAGGGGCGCCTAGGGCTGCACTTGTTTAATGTACCAAAATGCCCCCGGCTGTATGCTTAAATAACGAAATTATCCAGAAACCAAGAATGGGCTTTTTTGTTGGCCTCTGTGTGCATCATGGGCTCGATCCAATACATTAATAATTATACGATCCTTAAAAAAATTAAAAAAATACGGGGCCTATAAAGGATGAGAAAGGAAACAATACGAAGCAACATCAATGCAGTCACTGAACTAAAAGTTGTGTTCCATTTTTGTCTTCATACTTAGTATTAAGCACTTTTAGTCCTAACATTTTACCTATTGTGGTTTTTTGGTACTTAATTAGAATACTGATATACATGTATTTGTACATCTACAATAATTTACCGGGACTGATATTGTAATTAAGCCAAACTATCCGCCGCATACCGTGATTTATAATAAAGTTAGGGACCAACGAGGTAAATATTATTTGACAGTTGTACAAGTATTGTGTATTATAAAAGCTATTATATGTCAGCTGAAAAGACAAGTGAAAAAAGTTACTCACTCTCAACATTTAACACTTAATTAATCATTTTATTACCTTGAACACCTCATCCGATCCCTCACTAACTTAACAATCGGAGAGTCGGCGGACAATCCCCCTATCCGCACTTTTAGGTACCGAAGGGAAGCAGAAGAAGGACCTCCGAGAGACTAATTCCTAACTTGCATTCCAGGTATTCACCATCGGGGAACATATATTTGACACATTACTAGATCTATCCTCTTTAATTGGCACCCCATTCAGCTTGGTATATGGAAGCGAAGTAGTAATTCCGTTAGAAATCAGCCTTCCTACACAACAGACCGTCGTTGTGGAGCATGGCCAAAATGATTCACTCAAAAAAATTGAACTTGCTCTCGCAGATTCTAGAAGGGAGGAGGCTCTGATAAGAATAGAAGCATATCAACAAAGCATGCGAATTTCCTATAACAAAAAAGTAAGGGAACGCCACTATGAACTAGGAGAGCTAGTCCTTCCGAAAATGACTCAAAGCAGAAGAAATCCGGTCCATGGAAAGCTGGGGCCTAACTGGGAAGGACCATATGAAATCACTGAAATCTGTCAAAACAATGCCTATCGGTTAAGAAATCCTTACGCCTTCAGTGGCGATGCAGAGAAACGACCTTGGAACACTACTAACCTGAGAAAATACTTTTAGTAACAAGGCATTCTCTTCTTTATCATATACACAATCAACGGCTGTCTCTACTTATTCAAAGAAATTTAACAAGATTGGTTTCCAGACACTGGAGTCCATACATATCAAATTGAGGCCAAGCCCTAGAGCTACCTCTGGATTCTCAGGAATCCAAAAGTCTTCTTTGAGGCCGAGCCCCACGGCCACCTGAAGAGGAAGAAAGGCTGAGTCTCAGGGCCACCTCTGGATTCTAAGGAATCCGAAGCCCTTTTTCTAAGGACGAGCCTAATGGCCACCTCAAGAAAAAAAAGGGTGTGCCGCAAAGCCACCTCTGGATTTTAAGGAATCCTAAGCCTTTTTCTAAAGATTAAACCTCAAAACTATTTCTGGAAATTATTATACAAAATGTTTTTTGAATACAATAAGATGATCTTACAAGACATTCAGGAAGTCAATTTAACGCGACATTCAAATGTTTTCTTTTTTATTGAATCTTAATTGTTGGAATTTAGTACTTAGCAAGTATACTAAGGAACTATCGTAATTTTCTCGGTAAGAACCCGAGTATTAAATCTCTCAAGGACTCCTATATGTATTGAAAATTATAAGAACACCCGAATCAAATCACTCTAATCGCAGAATTCATTTTCAATCAAAATTTAACTAATTTACACCTACTCCTAATTTCTCCTTGGGATTCCCATTACGGGAGCAGTTTTGTGATTACCACAACAAGAAATAGAACTAGAATGCTATTAAATGATAAACAACAAAAATAACAATTAATAAAGTCTTACCTATGTTGGGGAATCCGATAAGTTAATTTCCACCCTAAATTGCTTTACATGACGAGTTCTGATTAAATTTGGTAAAAAAATTATGGCCGTATATTTTCTAGTATATCTCGACCTAGTGTGCTATTGAAAGCGTGTCAAGCTCCATAACTATGCCTAAGTGATGTCTAATTTACTTTTGCTTCTTTTGAAAAATCTAAATTTTCAAAACAAGTTCAATTTTTCAGATTAAGACTTATAAAAATCGTTCTCATTAATTAGGGTGTTCGGGGGTTTAATTAACATACTTTCATCCCCTAAGGCAAGAGCGAAACTTAGCTTAACATATCAATAATGAACATAATAACATGCAAATCAAAGCTTGAAAACATATACATTATAACTACTTAAACAACTACAAAACTTATAATTTAACAACAATTAAATACAAGAAAGTTTAAACAAATTAATTGATAAGAAATATACTTACAACCTTGAGAAAATATGCAATAAATTACAGTTTCGTACTCTAGAATCTCCATCCCAAATGCTACAATATCCAAGCTTCTTTCTCAACCCAATCACCAACATCAAAGAAGAAGAAGCAAAATAAGAAAAAGAAGAAGAAAACTATCAAAATTCTAGTGAGAAGCTAGAGCAAAAGAAGAAGAAGAACTAAAACAAAGTGAATTTCAAATGAGAATAAGGGAGTGTATTTTTATAGGGCAAATTGGTGACGGTAGATGAGAATTGATGACGTTAGATAGAAATTGGTAATGGTAGATAGGAATTGATGATGGTAGATGGGAATTTAGTTGGGTAAATATGTGATTGTCCAGCTTTTTGAGTTGTTTGATCGAAATACACTGAATTATTGGTTACTTGTACTTTTTATTTTCTATTTTTTAAACCATAATTCCGCATGAATTTTTACAAGCTTGTTATTTGGCCTTTTTAGTATCAATTACCTGAAATATACATAAAAACTAATAATGCTCAAATATAACATATTAAGTGCATTAAATGCGAAATAATTGATATTATTACTCTAGATAAAACCCATATTTGATATATTTTTTTATAGCGTAATCACCTTTACTAGTTTACCTTTTCGAATAATTTTCTTTAAGTGACACATCTCAAATTTAATATACTAGCATGGCTACAAAGACGAGGATAGTATACTAGTCCTACCTGTTATTTCGTACAACTTCTTAAAATATTTTAACATTTTTGTAAATTTTTACAACTCAATATATACACACAAAGGTTATTCCCGAATCCCCCAGCCTAAACTTTTACCATTTTTGTTATTACGTATCCCTATCGACAATATGTTCATACATGCAAAAATTGCAATAATAGATAGAGACGGTCTGAAGTATAATGAAAAGAATAAAGAACTAGTTTGAAAAAGGAAACAATAACATATACCAAGTTTGCTATGAGTGTGCATACTAATATACTATAATTGGCATACAATCATTTTTAGTGTATTTTTCAGCCTCAACACCTGTCATATCAAATACTATGCACCAAACAAAAAATGTGATCAACGTATCAAATGCGATCAACAATACGAGCCATCGCACCTCATAATCATAACATAAGAAAATACGACGTAAATGAACATACATGATTATGATAATAAAAAGGGTTGCCACAGAGGCTACTATATATAAAACGTGAAAAGGCATATGTAGCCTATCACTATCATTCCTAACACACTAAAAAATAAATGAATCAGAAGAAGAAAAGAAAAGAAAATACAAATGTCTACATACACAACTGACACGGTCCTACAAAATATATATTTTTTTAAGTAGTTAGATTGATCGAACTGTACAATAACTGAAAACTGGAGAAAGACAAAAACTACACCTAAAACATCACATACGACTCACAATTATACCAATATATTATTAAAAACACAGCATAAAGCTCAATTCCAACAAAAACAATTTTGAGACTAAATTCAAAAAAATTCCCAAATTTTTAATAAACATTGGTACAATTTTTAATAAACATTGGTATACACTATATATACATACACTACAC
>MKEJ01025330.1:0-13080 GCA_001753735.1 Embelia ribes
TGGGGGCGCCCAGGGTGAGCGACTTCACCACCTTTTGCAGCAAGCAATGGAAGCACAATCTGTGTGCAATAAATGATGGAATAACTGGCGTAAAGGTGTAATATTACTTTACAAAATTGTTTCTTATTCTTAACATTTTTTCTTTTATATACTAATTAAAATTTTAATTATTTTAAATTCGATAAATAATTTTAAAAATTCAAAAATTATTTGGCTTTTCGTGTTTATATATAATATAGTATAGACATATATTATAGTTTTTGAAATAATAAGAAAAAAGGTCAGTTTTATGTTAGGGACCTAGCAGACCCTATGTGCTATGTTCTACAGCAGCTACCTTTTTTAATAGATAATATTACTAGAATAATATTTAAAGTATGACTAAAGGAGATTATTAATCAAAATTAGGTTATGATCACAAAGTGCGATAAATAGAATGGCTATTTATCACTGTTCTAATTTTAATCTTTTCCAATTTTGTCCATTAATTTTTGTGGCTTAGACTTAAAATGCCTTTTATTGTTAAAGCATTCGAAGGAGTCCCTTCTATAAGAGTAATTTCTCTATTTTGATTTCTCGAATTGAAAATTACAAATGAAAAATGTTCCACAACAATGTTTCTATATTTTTCAATTTCTAAAATCTTAGGAGAAATGTTACATTAGATTTTTTTAGTAAAGAACGGTACTGCTATTCACGATTTCTCTACTAAAACATTAAATTTTTTCTCATCAATTATAAAATCTAGATAACATTAGGGAAAATATATGTTTTACATTTTATTGTAATATATATCGAATAATTTTTAACAAATTTTATAGAAAGGTTGGTTTGGACAATTTCTAAAATGTCATGCTTTCTCTATTAAAAAATATTTCCACAAAAATAATAAAACCCTAATTAAGATTAGAACAATTATTTTTTTATTTTACATTTTATTATACATTATACATCATATAATTATTTGAATAACTTTTTTAAAGAAATTTAAAAATACTAGCGTGAACAATTTCTAAAATATAAATTTCTAATAAGAGAAATTAGTTTGAAAAATTAAATGAAAAAAATTGGTGCGAATACCGTAATAAGAAAATTGAGTGTTGAGATATTGAAATTAAATAAAAAAGACCGTGAATGATCTACAAAACAATCATTATTGCTTTTACATTTATTAAGTTTTTTAATCGATGCACTCTTGCTTATTCAAATGAGTTGATCTCAAGCTGATGAGTTGAATTGATGCACTCTTACTTATTGAAATGAGTTGATCTCAAGCTGAAGAGTTGAATTGATGCACTCTTACTTATTCAAATGAGTTGATCTCAAGCTGAATCTTAAGCTCAAACTCGAGTTTAGCCGAGTGAAGACAAATTCAAATATTTTTCACCAAATGAGCATAACTCAATTAAGCTAATATCCGACTCAATTCGACCGGACTCGCATCCAACCATGCTCCTCATGTATGTCCAAACACTAGAAAATTACACTTCCCTTCGATATATTTTCAGTAAATTCCAAATACGCTCGTATCCCTTTGTGACCGAACCCGCAGAAAGAAAGAGCGAAAGTCAAAATTGTTTAGTACAGGGTATTAAAAACCATGAAAAAATTTATGCACTGGCTTGTTTAGGACAGGATCCTCGCGAATAGCTCGTGCCTTCACGAAAGGCACCGTCCATTTACGCCCTAGTAACAAGTTACAACCTAGATTACTCATCCAAATAGGCGGTAAATTTTTTTAGTCAATTGTCAGCAGATCTTCAAAATAAACCAAAGTACTTATCAATAGCAATTTTCTTGTTCTCAGAAGAAATGGTCAATAATGATATCAACCAACCAGGCAAATAAACCAAGAACATGCTCCCTATGCCAACACAATAAAAAGGATGGACAAAGAAACTGATCTACCCCAAAAATCTGATAAAAGTTGCCACTAATCTTTTATTTTTTCATGAACAAACAGCGGTCAGATATTAGGGATCGAATTCGAACAAATATATTGTTTCAAAAGGGCTTTTTCTTCATCAATTTGCTTCTTCTCTTCTCGATTCTTGGGCCTTGTTTTTCTCTTTTCTTCCAACATCCACTTGAAAAGTTCTTGTTGCTGATATGCAGGGATAGGCTCACGTTGTACCACAGGCACGGTGAATGGAGGAGAAAAAACAATATCTTCAGGAGGTGGTGTAGTTGTTTCCGCCACTGGTTCAGGAGAAGCCCTGGCTTCAACTTTACTTGCTACTACCGTTCTGTCTTTCTTTCTTGCAATCGCAAACATATAAGCTGCAAAGTGTGACATCAGTAGGTCAGGTTTCATTTGGTTATTTTTTTAAAAAATGTGTCCTGGTTTAATTTGGAAATTGGAATCAATGAAGAAATGCACACGACTAATTGGCTACGAGTAAAATAAAAAAAAATAATAATTAAGAACACACTACCGATGAATCAGCACTAACAAGAACGAACCAATAAATGGTTCCAGTAGTTCATCTCGTATAGTATAATCAGTATAACACTAACAGTCATAGTCATTCCCACACAATGACAGCACAAAGGAGGGGCATGGATTCCAAAATTTTTTGAGTCTCCCACAACCTTTGGTTTGGATTAAATGGTATTCACATAAAAAATAGTGACGACTTCTACAGATCAATTAGGAATTTGTATTCAAGTCTTGACCTCGCTCAGAAGTGATTTCCCTCAACTTCTTTTCAAGTTTTGCTGAACTATAGAATTTCCAGGGATGTTGTCAGTAAACCATGTCTACCTAAGAATCGGTCCTCCTCCTTGTATAATTTGTCACCAACAGATTATTATCGCATACTGTACCAATACTGCCGATCTCCCACAAAGAAGTTTTACCGAGTGAACTTTCAAGTATTAAATGTTAAAACTCGAGTGCATGCATAACACAACCTTGAATCTAATTAATGTGTATGCACAACTAATAAACTACAAACAATGCTCCAAGAGAACACAGCGATAGCCTGAGTATAAATCTTTTTCCACTTGACAAGAAAAAGTAAACCATTAATTTGGCGACAAACCACAATGTATATTTAAGCACCAACCAGTTCCCCTAAATTACTTCTTATCCCAGACTTTAGGAATTAAACCAAGGGAATAATATCACCAGTGTATTTAAACAATATTTAATATTTCAATCCTTAAAAAGTAGGGGATTTGCTACAGCTCTACTAGAAAATTGTTCATCCTCAGTTCTATTTTTTTCAGAGTTCTGGTGTGGACATTTTTCCTATGATGTTCTTCATATCTCAGCCTCTATTTTAAACTTTAAGGTATATAGGGATTTTAGGGATCTGCAGAGTGATGATACACCCAACAGTGCCCCAAAATTGAATTGTATTCTAAACTTTAAAGATTAAACCCAAGGGGATTACTCTTACCGATGTATCCAAACACTATTCAATATTTCAATCCTTTAAAAATTATGGGGTGTGCAACAGCTCTCCCTAAGAAATGTTCATCCAAAGTTCCATTTTTAAGATTGAGGGATCTGGTGTGGACATTTACCCTTCGTATCTCAGCTTCTGTTTTAAATATTAAAGTAGAGGGACTGGAACTTAGAGGTTAAAACATGGACTCTGGTTGGAGGGCCTTTGGAATTCAAGTTATGGTTATATAAATATACACAAAATTGCAGCATTATTCGCAGATAATATCTCCCGATCTACATTGGGAGGTTACCTTCAGTAAAACAAACTAAAATCCTTCTCACAGGCATTTTGTCGAAAACATAGCGCACCAAGTAGCAGTAACATTTAAATAGCAAAACAAGAACAAACCCAACTTCAAATGGAAAAAAGTATTAGTCTACTGGCCCTTAATCTGAGTATCTAACTTTGCCTCTGTAACTAATCCACAATATACATACACCCATATATACATATAAAAACTAGACAAAATTACAGCTTTGGGCAGCAAATAAGCACCTCATATTAGCAGAACAACTTAAATAGCAGAACAAGCGGAAACCCTACTTCAAACTGAAAAATGTACCAGCTAGCCTACTGGAATTTAATCTAACATTACCTCCATAACTAATCGAAAATATACATATAGATATATACAGAGAGAGAATAACTCCCGATCTATATTGGGAGGTTACCTTCAGTAAAACAATAAAAACCTTCACACAGGCATTTCGTCGAACACATAGCACACTAAATAGCCGCCAACATTTAAATAGCAAAACAGCTGAAACCCAATTTCAAATTGGGCAGTTTATTAGCCTACTGGCATTTAATCTAACACTAACCCCATAACTATTCCACAATATACATACAGACACATATACATAATATATATATATATAGAGAGAGAGAGAGAGAGAGAGATACCCCCGAGGGCGAGATTGGAGATGAGGAGAATCCGCCAAACGTATTTATAGCGCTGAACGAGCGATTGTTTCGGAGGTTGAGGGTGTGAAGATGGAGTTGTTGAGGATGATGATGATGATGATGATGATGATGATTATGAACCCTCCATTTTTGTTTTGATTTTCAAAATCACACTCACTTCTTTTGTCCCGGAGAAATTGAAATAAATAAATAAATAAATAAAGACCTATAGTATTGGATTAATAATATAATGTCATCTCGTATTTGTAGAGGCCCAATTTAATTTCACGTAACTCTGAATATTTGTAATGGGTTTAAAGGCCCAAAGAGGGTTAAGAGATTTAGAATTTTTTTAATATTTTGGACTCTGTTTATTGTGTAATTTATGTGAACTTTTAATATTCTAACAAATTGGACTTAGTTATTTCTTATAGGACCAAGATTTTATGAATACAAATATGTATGAATTTACTATATATTGCCATATGCATATTGACACGTAGAAAAGATAGCAATTATTTTGATTTTTCTATTGATCTATTTCTTACACGTTAGCATTCTCTTTCCTATATGTCAAAATACATACGGCAGTATGTGCTGCATATAAAATCTCAGCCCTTTCTTATATGATGCTTATGCTTGATATCTCTTCCAAGTCGGAAGATGATGGAAAGTACCAAGTAGTTAAGTGATACTGCCAGAAGTCATTGAAAGCCTTGGGAGGATTCGGGTTCGAGTGGCTTGAAGTTGGAGCTTAGACTAGAGTTTGCAAGAAGTCCCATTCGTACGGGCAGGATGTCACTTGACCGTTAGGGTTGTTCAGACAGGCCCGATACTATTCAAACATCACGTCTTTAGAGTGTTATTTTGAGGATAATGTTTCTTGTATTGTGCGAAATTCTTCTTATGAAAATATATTTTACGGTTTGTAGTAGTTTTGGATAGTCACAATGGCACAAAGTAGAAAGAGAGAATCGACAGTAGAGTTCATTAGTCGAATTGATCCTTGTTGGTATATGATGATTTCTTTGAATAGGTCTAAATTCTTGCTTTTGGTTTCATAGTTATTTAGTTCGAGAATTAATTTCTTGTATGTCATTTTAATTGATGTCGTTTGTTTATACGCGGTAGATTGTACCTATCTCTTTATTGCTAGTCAATTGTTGGCCACATCATGTAGATTTCATGGTTTTCATGTAAAATCTTGTTTTATTTATTTACCATGTGTATATTAGTTATCTTTGATTTTGTTTTTTCATGCTCCGTTGCCAACTAAAATAGCTTTGGTGTTTATTACGGAATCGTATCCTACCATAATGTCTTGATAGCATATAAGTTACTTTATTCATGTAATATTTCCTATTATATTGTTTGATATTCTTACCAATGCCATTATCATATAATGGTTATATAAACTTGTGTAATCATATTAACCATATATGAAAAATTATTATTGAACTTTTGTTTTATCTATTATTATGGTATCAAAGCCCGAAGGGACTTTAATTTTTTTTCTTTTCCCTACCAAATCCGGCCAACTTTATAGTTGAGCTACTACCAGTCACTTTGGCCTCAGGTCTCCTCATCAGAATCGAACCCATTGAAACTGCCCAACAAAAAATCCAACACTTTAACGTGTCATCATCTTATTTTATTTATTCTTCCGACCACCCTAAACTTTCTATTGTGGACTCCATTTTTGTTGGAGATAATTACACCATATGAAAACAAACCATCTACCGAGCTTTGATGACTAAAAACAAATAATATTTGGTCGATGGAACTATTACTTTTCCACGTGATGAAGATATACAAGATTGTGGCAACATTGTTCCATAATAGTTTTATGTTGGCTTATCAACAGTTTTGATAGGTTCCATGTTCATAATCTCCAAGGATGTGTGGCACATAAAGATCTTTGACTTGAACTTGAAACACGGTATAAGGCATACAAATACCGCCTTAAAATAACACTTGTTACTACATTGCAAGGCGAAAAATCCATCACCCAATATTACAACAAGATGAAAGGCTCGTGCGACGAATTTGAATCCATACAGACTATTCAAGACTTGAAAGCATAAAAAGCCGAAGAACAAATATTTGAATTCCTCAGTTGGTCATAGTCCCAGTCTACAATAGCCACAGGCCAGCCCATCATGGGCACCTACGAACCAGTGGGACACATACCCAAGTTGGGGCATACTAGCCCAGTCCGCCCATGCACAACCTATTCGACCCGATGCAACCAACATGCCCCATAATTAGTCTGCAATTCTATCTGACAAAATTAGTTGTAATATTACTAATGTTTTTGCAAATTGGATTATTGACAGTGGAACATCCGATCATATTATTTGTGACATAATTCTTTTTTCTTCTTATTATATTGTTAATTAACATTTACCTCTCCATGTGTATTTAGGTATAGCGCATCCAGTCACTTATATAGGTTCTATAAATATTAGTTCATCTCTCATTTTACATAATGTTTTATCATACTATCTCTCATCATACAGGATTGCTCATCGAGGATTGAGATTAGAGCAAGTGAAGTGAATAAAGAAATTTATGACATTTGTCATCCTTTGCCACAAGTCTTGGCCTCTCCTCAAGCAAGTAATTTTTTTCTTTGTACTGTACATTAGGTCATCCTTCAGATCGTTATTTACCTTCTTTTGTTGCTGGTACTTCCAATAAATTAGTATGCGATATTTGTCAAAAAGAAAAATATGTTCGTTTACCATTTCAATTAAATGCGTTTTAGCATGTTCTTTTGTGAATTTGGGGTGGTTATCATACCCCATCTATGTTTAGTGCTTGATATTTTCTTACTTTAGGGGATAAATTCACTCGATTCACTTGGGTTTTTTTAAATCTTAATAAATCTAAAACCTTAAGCAAAATTAAACTATTTTTTAATATGGTTCACACCCAATTTAACACTAAAGTAAGAATTTTTTGCACTGATAATGAGAATGAATTTATAGGTGGACCCACTCAAAATTTTTTTTAATCTCAATGGCGTATTATACGAATGCATACTTGTTGAAACACCACAAGTAAATAGACTTGTCATACGTAAGCATCATCACATCCTTAATGTTTCACGTTGTCTACATTGTCAAGCTTTCTTACCAATTGCATTTTGGGGTGAATGCATCCTAACTGTTGGTTTTTTAATTAATCGTACATCATCTCCAATATCGCAATTTGTCATACATTTTGACTATTTGTACAACAAATTCCCTAATTACATTTTTTTCAGTATTTTTTGTTATCTTTGCTATGCACAAACTATCAAACTAGGTCGTGATAAATTTGCACCTTGTGCTTCATAATGTATTTTTCTTGGCTACCCTTTACATACCGCAGGATATTAATTATCAATCTTGATAAAGAACAAATATTTTTTCCTGCGATGTGACTTTTTTTTAAAATAATTCACCTAATTTGTTGGAAGATGAGCAAGATCCCACTTTCCAGCTCTACCTAGCTGAACCCCTACATTTTTCCCAGACAACCACCCAACCACACACTCAACCTAAGCCTAAAGATTTTGCCTCGAACCAACCCCAACAACCCTCCACCCAACCACATCTGCCCAAGCCCACCAACTCTGCCTCGGCCCAACCCTAACCCATAGCCAACCCAGGCCAAACCGAGCACCATGTCAGCCCATCCCACCACCTTCTAAATCTCCCAACTAACTGAGCCCATCTCAACCACCAGTCTTGGCCTTTCATACCACCTTCTGCTGGTCCACTTCATACTTAAATCAACCCATCAACCACACTCAATCCAGGCCCCCATAACCCAAGCCTAACCGAAACTCCACAGCCCCAACCCAATCACACTAGCCCACCCACACCACCCTATCAACATCCAGCTCGCCACTCAACCCGACCAAAAAAACCTCCTACTTACCTATCGAATTATGCCCTATCTACGGCCCCATGTTCTAGCCATATGTTACCCATTCCAATCACTTCCTCAGGTACGATTTTTCCAATGTCAAATTTTGTTTCTTATAATCATTTTACTCATTCTCATTTAGCTTTTTTAACTTTCGTTACAAAAATAAATGATTCTATATCTTTTATACAAGCTCTTAAATTCTCTCACTAGCATTCTGCCATTTCAACTGAATTAAAAGCTTTAGAAGATAATAAAACTTAGGTTTTAACTAATTTACCCCTTGACAAAAAACGAATTGGTTGCAAATGGATTTTCAAAACTAAATAAAATTCAAATGGATCTATAGAATGTTATAAAGCACGTTTGGTTACAAAGGGCTACACGCAGGTCGAGGGTCTTGATTATACAGATACATTTGCTCCCGTTGCCAAACTTGTTAGTATTTGTTGTGTTCTCACCATTGCTGCTGTACGTAATTGGCATCTACACTAATTATATGTCAACAAAGCATTCTTACATGAGGATCTGTATGAAGATGGTTATATGACGTTACCAACAGGATATGTTAAACATGAGGAACGTCGTGTGTGCAAACTACAGAAATCTCTATATGGTCTTAAGCAAGCATCTCGTTAGTGGTATACTGAACTTTCGTCCCCTTTGATCGCTGCAGGGTTCTACCAATCCCAACCAGACTACTCCTTCTTCACCTATACCAAAGGCTCGTCCTTTACTACGATACTCATTTATGTTGACGACTTGTCGATCACGGGTAATGATCCATCTACCATTAGTTATCTCTAATCCTTTTTGGCTAACAAATTTATTTTAGAGGTTTAGGTCGCGTCAAATATTTTTTGGGGTTGGAACTTGATCTCCCCAACAAAGGGATATTTCTTAACCAACGAAAATATAAATTTGACATTCTGTCTGATGTTGGCCAATCAGGTTGTAGTTCGGCTTATGGAGCAACATATAACATTGATTGATACTCATAGTGATCCTATACTAGATCCTACACCTTATTGGTGCCTGGAAGTGCATCTCATTTATTTTAACGAGTTCTAGGTCTGACATCACTTTTGCAGTTAATTTGCTAAGCCAATTCATGTATACTCCCCGTATTCCCCACATGGATGCAGCCATCCACATTTTGCAATATTTGAAAGGCACGCCTTCTCATAGTATACTTTTTTTGGCTCACAATGCTTTTACTTTCACCGCTTATACGAATTCGGATTGGATTAGTTGTCCCATGACTCGATGGTCTACCACAGGTTTCGTTATCAAATTAGGGTCTTACCCTCTTTCATAGAAGACAAAAAAACTTGATGTCATTTCTTGTTCTTCTTCCGAGGCAGAATATCGTGTTGTGACGGGCACCACTTGTGAGCTCACTTGCCTTTGCTATCTTCTTTGTGACCCTTAAGTTGTTTCTTTTATTACATTGGCCATGTATTGTGATAATCTCACTACTTTACATATTGCTTGAGACCCTGTTTTTCATGAACGATTAAAACACATCGAGACTAACTGTCATCTTGTTCGCGATAAGGTTCGTGAAAGGCAATTAACTTTGCACAAGATTAGTACCACTGACCAATTGGTTGATATCTTCACTAAAGCTTTTGGGGTCCCATTGTTTTATTCCTTGCTTCCCAAGGTGGGCTTTTCATCCTTACGTGCTCTACCTTGAAGGAGAGTATTACGAAATCATATCTTACCATAATGACTTGATAGCATATCAATTACTTTATTCATGAAATATTTCCTGCTATGTTGATATTCTTACTAATGTCATTTTCTTAGGATGTTTATATAAACTTATGTAATCATATTATTTGTATATAAAAGATTATTATTGAACCTTTGTTTCTATCTCTTATTCGTGTTTGCATTGATGCTATGCCCAACATCATGTCCATATGATTTGAGGGTCAATAAGAGAAAACGAATACTCAATTTTTTTTACTTGCAATTATTTTTTTTTTAAATGTGGCTAATGATGCTGAATGGAGTAAAGCAAAGGCCCGGTTTTGACCCACTTACTTGTTTGGGATCGCACTTACCTCAACAATAAATTAAAAAGTGATATACTTAAGAGAATTCACCGCAGTGTTTCTGAAAGTATGATTTGTTTTACTTATTTCCAAAATGAGAAAATTTCGATGAAAAACGTGCTACATTAGTATTTCTATTTTTTTTTTTTTTTTGTGTTTCTATAAAACATTTCAAAAATGTTACAGCAAATTTCTCGAGGGGAATTTGATCGGACCCTGCACAAGCAAACACAGGGTCGTTGTTACTCTACCTGAATTACTTTTTCTGGATTTATCAAATACTCAGGAATAGCAAGGGGTTAACTTTTTGCTAAAGCTAAATGGGATTGAATTGTATATTTTTGGATTTTTAGGTTAAAAGTGTAACAATTTGAAAATTTGTGATTGATTTGAAATAAGTGTAAAATCTAGGGATTAAAGTGAAATAATCAATAGTAATCATTTGGAAATTATTTTTGGATTAGATGAAAAATAGGAAAAAGTAAACCAATAATACTTGATTATTCTATTTGCAAATTAAAATCCACCTTAATTAAAAATTAATTTGGAAATAATCAATAGTATCTAAGACTAGAGCCAAATTACTACTAATTTTTACAAATCCCAATCACTTTTTATGATTATTAGTTTTTCCAATTAGTAATAATAATTAACTAAAAATCATGCTTAAGTTAACACTACAAGTAATTAAAGACGGAAAGAAATACATACTAACAAAATTTTCATTACATGGTTTTAGATTTAGATCTCTTTAAATCTAAAGGTGTTTAGCGGCTCAAACATAATTGGAGAGGGGTTTCTAGAGAGAGTATGGTTTTACAAATGCAAAACATAGAAGCTTAAATTCAAGGTTTTCTAAATAAAAAACAAAATTATGTTATACTTATTCATAGTTCTCCTTCATAATAGCAATCAAGGTTTGAGTTAAGGCCCATGATAAGCTCAACAAGAAATCTTGTAACGTCCCGAAAATTCGATTGATTTTTTTTTTTGTTTTTAATAATAATGTTATTATTATGTTGTATGCATTTGGCGTAGTGTGATATTGTAGCGTGGGCGTAGTTATGGCAGGGTAGTGTTGCGTATGCAGGGTACATATTATGCATTTTGATATGCATAAAGTGAAGTGTTACATTTGGTTAAACATAGCAGAAACTGAGTTGTCCGATGCCTTGTCCGACTGTTGGACGTTATGGTCTGACAAAACGACAGAGTCCCCATTTTTGAACCAAAAGTTGGAAAATTTCTAAGTTTTTATACTGCCCAATGGTTGTCCAATGGCTGCCCACCTACAGACATGGGTTGGACATACCAACTTAAGAACTGCCGGACACTTCAGTGTGAAAAAAGTGCTTTTTGTCTAAATGTCACATCTTGTTGGTCCCATCTCATTTCATTCATACCCACCCACAAAATTATAGAGAGATTAAGTGGTGATGACTCAAATTCTTCAATCTTTACTCCCCAATTTCATCTATCAACGGGGGTTGTACGGAGATAAAAATTATAGATTCTTGATCTCCATCGCGTATGCTTAGAGTTGAGGTTAGTCTCATTTCTTATCTCGTTTATTTGCATTGCCTTGGTTTCCATGAACTTTTTGTACGCCAAAATAAAGTTGATATTCTTGTTCCTTATCTCATATAGATCATTTTCTTCTATAAGTGCGTTGTCATCCGCATTCATTTGATAGATCAAACCGTGGGCTCAAGAAGAGGCGATTTGGGGCTTTTATGTGTGAAGTATCAGGGTGGCTTCTAAATGACTTCTAGGTACAGTAGACTATGAACTCTAAAATAAACTTGATGTCTTCGACCGTATGCTGACGTGGTTGATACATTTTGCATGCATAGTATTTGGCGTAGTTTTATAGCGTAAAAATAACATGATTACTTGATTTTATCATCTTGCGTAGTATATTATTTAAATGCGTAGAATATAATTTCTCATGCGTAACATATCATTCTCATATATGTGATTGGTGTAGGATGGTTTTCGATGAAAAACTTGATGAAGGCATTGAAAGTGTTGGGGTAGTTTTAAAAGTGTGAAAATTTCATTTTATCTTTAAGCGTGTATTGTAGATAATTGAGTCTTTTACTTTCTTTTCGAGACAAATATATCGACCTTTATTAAAACGCGTTGAAGCAATGAGGCCTATAGCCTTACAATGAAAATTGGGAAACCTGTAGCAGGGATTATCCATTGATCGCATCACTCATAAGTGTAAAGTCAATGAAGGCTTCTTGATCGAGTCACATGCGAGTAGCGAATCTTAGAGGGCATATCATTGCCCATTTTTATAAAAATTGCATAGATATACAAGTCCCAATTTTATAGGCATTGTGCGTAGGCATTGGTGTTGTGCATTGGCATAGTTGCGTAGCATGTATTGTAGCGTTGGCGTGCGTTGCATTCATGATTCATAGCATTCATGATATACATTCCTTATATGTTGTTGCATGTATTCATGTCATACATATATCGTAGCCTCATTTTTCTCGTAGAACTAATTGTCCAACCGTATATTTTTTTATGCCTTTTCCTTGTCTATACCTTGTTTTGTAGGTATAGAGGCAAGCGTAGAATATCATTAGATGGTTGGAGACTTATTGTATGGCGAAGAATCTTACAGGTTGTATGTTGTATATATATTTATGTTGTAGTTGTAGTCGTGCGTTGGCATTGGCATAGAAACGATGATGTATATATTATTCTTTTGTAAGTTGTAGTAGTGTTGTAGT
>MKEJ01025334.1:0-13288 GCA_001753735.1 Embelia ribes
ACAAGATCAAAATTAGTGCTTCTATGGTAAAATAAGCCAAAATTATGCGTGCCTACAAGATATCGAAATATACCCTTAATAGTTATAATATGCGATTCTTTAGGATAAGATTGAAATCTAACACATAAATATATGCTAAACATAATATCGAGTCTACTTGCGGTTAAATAAAGTAATGAACTGATAATACATTAGTAGAGTTTTTCATCTACCTTTTTGCCCGATTCATCCTTGTCAAGGTTTTGTCATTGAATTCATTGGAGTCCGCATTAGTTTGGCGTTGTCCATATTGAATCGTTTGAGCAAGTCCTACGTGTATTTCACTTGGTTGATGTAAATGCTTTCCGGTGTTTGCTTGATTTACTATTCGAGAAAGAAGTTGCGCTCCCCCATCATGCTTATCTCAAATTCACTTTGCATACACGCGGAAAATTCCTTGCATATAAATTCGTTTGTAGCACCGAAGATAATAACATCAACGTAAATTTGAATTAAAAGTATATCATGTTCATATTTTTTGAAAAAAAGGTTGGAATAGAATGTACTCTGGTAAAACCTTTTTCAAGAAGAAATTTACGTAAATGGTCATACCGAGCCCTTGGTGCTTATTTTAAACCATAAAATGCTTTATACAATCAATAGACATAATCTGGATGTTCGTGACTTTCAAAACCTGGAGGTTATTTAACATGAACTTCCTCTTTTATAAAACTGTTTAGAAATGTAATTTCCACATCTATTTGATAAAGTTTAAAATCTTTAAATGACGCAAATGCAAGTAATATGTGAATAGCTTCTAATCTAGCTACGGGTGCAAATATTTCATCAAAATTAATGCCCTTTTCTTAATTGTAACCTTGGGTAACAGGACGTGCTTTGTTCCTAATAACGATACCAGATTCAACCAACTTATTTCTAAAAACCCATTTTGTACCCATAATCAAATGCTCCTTAGGCCTGGGGACTAAAGTCCAAATGTTACCACGCTCGAATTGATTTAACTTTTCTTGCATAGCAAACATCCAACTTTCATCTAAATTGGCCTCACTAATGTGCTTAAACTCTAATTGTGATAAAATTGTGGTATGATTTATAATATTTTGCAATGAAGAATGAGTCCTTACACTATCATCAAAATTACTGATGACTTGATCGGGAAGATGATAAGTTGTGAATCTCCATTCCTTTGGCAAGTCAAAATGTTCTATAATCGGACTTTGCAAGTCTTGTTGAAGTTGAGCATCTGTCGGTACATTGTGGCTAACTACTTGGTTAGAATAATCAAATATTGGTGTGCTAGCTTGTCAACATCATCAACGTTAATAGCATTTTTAATAGCAAAAAATGACTAATCCAAATTGGCATGTATGGACTCTCTTTACAACTAGAGTGCATTTATTAAAAACAAGATAGGTTCTACTATGTATGAAATATCCTAAAAAGATGGCCTCGTCAGACTTAACATTAAATTTGCCTAAGTTGTCTTTGATATTGTTTAGAACATAATACTTACAACCGAATATACTTAAATGATTAATATTAGACTTCCTATCATTCCAAAGTTTGTAAGGAGTTTTCTTTAGAATTGGTCAAATCATTGCTCTATTCATTACATAACATGCGTATTTACGGCTTCAGCCAAAAAATACTTTTACAAATTATTTTCACAAAGCATGGTCCATGTCATTTCTTCTAGGGTTCTATTCTTCCTTTTCAATACACCATTTTGTTGTGGCGTCCTAAGTCATTTTTATTGCAATAAGTTTGAAATGGTGTATTCTTAAACTCTTTGTCGTGATCAGTCCTTATGATAGTGATCATAAATCCCTTTTTATTTTGGAGCCTCTTACACTTCTTACACAAAAAGTGAACTCATGAAATGCATGATCTTTATGCGATAAAAATGCAGCTTAAGTGAACCTACTAAAATCATCAACCATGACTAACACATATGCTTTCCCACCAAGCAAAATAGTACGAAAGGGTTTGAATAAATCCAGATGTATTAACTTGAGACATCTCGTAATGGATATGATGTTTTTAGCATGAAAAGAGACTCTAGTTTGTTTTCCTAATTGGCATGCATGACAAAGTCTACCTTTTGAAAATGCAATTTTAGGTAAACCAATAACAAGTTCATTTCGTGAAAGTTTAGAAATTAAGTCCATATTTGCATGTGCTAATCTTCTATACCACAACCAACTAATATCACTAATTGCGACCAAATATTTAACATTGTCATTTGATGTTCTTTTAATATCAAACATGTAAACATTTTCATGTCGATGGCCTACAAGCAATATACACTATCATCATGTATGTTATGAATTGTGCAATTCATTTTATCAAACATGACCTTAAAGCCTTTATCGCAAAGTTGACTAATACTAAGTAAATTATACTTAAGACCACTAACAAGCAATACATCTTCTATCATAGGATTAGGAGAGATACCGACACTTTCGATACCGATGATTTTTCATTTGCTATTATCATCGAAGGTGATAAATCTGTCGTTCTTTGACATGAGGGTTGTAAATTTGCTTGTGTTATCCATCATATGCCTAGAACATCCGTTGTCCAAGAACCATTTGTCCTCTTTCATTTTTGGCTTTAAGAAAACCTACAATAGAAAATAATCACTTTGGTACCCTAAGTGTTCTAGAGTCTGAGAGTGTTAGTGATTGGGGTCTTATAAACCCTTTGCAAATTTTTTATAACAGTTAAAGGAAAGGGCATTTGTATGACAACTATTTGTGTCTATTACAATGAATACATTTATTTTTTAAACGTTTAGGAGTCACTTTTGTAAAATAGTTTTGACAAGACTTCCCTTAAAATGATTTGTATCCTATTTCCACTTTGTCGTACACACCTTGTTGAGAAACAAAATTTTGGTCTAACATTTATCGACCTCTTGTAAATTTAGACAAAGTTAGTTCTATCTTATCAACCTTATTTTCTACATCCGTTTTCTCATCATTAAGTGCATAAATGTAAACGATCATTTCAGATTTTACAAAATAAAGATTTTTGTTTAAGGAGGTAACTAGCTTCTTAAATGCTTTGTTTTTGTAACATACTTTTTCAAATTCAATTAGTAGTTCATCAAAGGTATTTTGCAATTCATCATGAGAAAATGATTTTTAAGAAGAAGTATATACCTTTTCGGGTCTATCTTCGTTGGCCATTAGACAAAAGTTTGCGATTTCATTTTTTTGTCCGAAGATGAGCTATCTGAGTCGCTCCCCCATGCTACAAGCATTGACCTCTTCTTTTCCTTCTTATCCTTCCATTATTTCTTGAGTTGAGGATATTCTGCCTTCTTGTGGCCTATTTTTCAATATTTAAAACAAGTTAATTCATTCATCTTAGAAGACTCACTTTTAGAGGAATTTTTCGTTTTGAAAGGTTTTCCTTTCGAGTAGTCTTTTTGGTGAAATTTCCTTCCATCTTTCTTGTTCCATTTGACAAATTTGTTGAATCTACGAGCAAAGAGTATCATGTATTCGTCGTTACTTAACTCCTTTTTTAGTTATCTGAGATGGTACTTTTGAGAGCAATCCCTTTGTTTTCTTGTCCTTCTTCTCTTGCCCTTCATCTTTAGCTATCATCATCTCATGAGTGATTAGAGAACCAATCAATTCATCGAGTGTGAATATGTCAAGGTTGCGAGCTTCGAGTATAGTTGTGACCTTCTTGTACCAAATTCGAGTTAGACACCTAATAATTTTTATGACCTTCTCCTTCATAGAATAGACTTTATCAAGTGTATCATTAGTTAAAGTGGTAAAGTGTGAGTGCATTTCGGAAATGGATTCATTTCTTTCATGCGGAAAAGTTTGTAGTCATGAACAACGTATTTCCCTAACTTGTTTTGTACCTTCGTGAATGATTTAAAATTTATCCCAAATTTCTTTGGCATTAGAGCATGATGAGATTTTGTTATACTTGGTAGCGTCTATAGCACAAATCAATGTATTCGTGGCTTTAGCATTTGTTTGATAAGATTTAGCTTCATTCGGAGTAAAATCTTTTAGCTCTTTTAAAACTTTTTCTTTAGACTTTACGTCTTCTTTCGTTGGATGAGTATAACCATATGTAATGGTTTTCAACATATCTATGTCATATGTGGTGAGAAAATTTTTCATGCATACTTTCCAATACGTATAGTTTGAGCCATTGAAAAAAGGAGGTTTTGTGATAGAATAGCCTTCAACTACGTTATTGCTCATGAAGTTTACCATCGATTGAAACTTAACGGTTTGTTAAATCCAAAAATAATTTTATTGAGTGCTGCTCTGATACCAATTGTTGAATCAAAAGGCAAACAAGAAAGGGGTTGAATTGATTTTCTATAAAAATTACCGAGTTAAAAATGTTATCCCCTTTTCAAAGTTGTGTTGTGAGATGTATGATGAATGAACAAGTAATAACATAAATGAAAAGTTCAGAAAATAAAAGGCAAGAAGGAAATCCGACACCACGATATATAGTAGTTCGACAATAGTCTTTCTCGATAATGAATTGGTAGGATCCCTACGTCCACTTTTCAAGATTGTATGTCTTGAGTTCTCTTTAGAATTAAATATAATCTTTTACACCCTAAAGAATTTGTTAGTATTCCAGATTCTAACTGTGACTGAAACCAAGTAGTTTGATGGGTACTATTTGCCACCTAAACCCTTAAGCTACCCGAGTTCCGAATTCGAGCTTGTACTTACAACCTGAGCACAATTCCTCTCAAACTACCCAAAACTCATTCAAGAAAGAAAATGAAAGTTTATACACTACTTCCAAATATTACAGCAAAGTTTAATATGAAGAATGTTACTTAAAAAGACCCTTACAAACTAATGTTAAAAGTTTTACGAGTATAGAAAGGGAACTTGAGCTTTTGGTTTTTGGCTGTTAAAGCTTCTCACACTAGAATGAATCTTATACCTACTTCTCAATGGAGTGTTTGGAAATGTATATCTCATAAAGAAGGGGGACAAGTACGTTGTGAGGTTGTTTGTTGTCCCTAGGTGAAATGACAAGGACATGCTATCTGCACTTCGTCCGAAGGCTCAGAGTGGGCTGTCCGGAATCGGACAAGCCTCCGGACACCCTGCGGACACAGAGTATCCAACTTAGCCAAAATTTAACTTTTCCTTCAAATGTACCAACTCTGTGTATATTTGTCTAGGGGCTGTTTGGGGACTTTGAAGGTCCGGACAAGTTTATGGACAGACACAATATCTACTTGAATAAATGCATCGAGTCGCAACAGTTTTAATGCTTTCACATTATGATTTTTGTCTGTTTTGAAAGGTTTAAAACTGATATAAACTTAACACAATTGTTAGTAACATAATAATACAAAATGTATAATTTTCATAATTTTGTTATCATAAAAAAATAATATGTTTTAATGTTAAAATATTGGGGCAACAGTGACATTTATACTACGATTAGGTTTTTACGAAAAAAATAGTATCTATTTATGTTACTTTTGGGCATGTGAAAATTTTACTGCTTTGGGATAATATTTTAAAATTTTGAAATTATTAGTGATTAGGATAAAATTTTAAAAATTTATGAAAAGTTTAAAATGGATAGCAATCAATTTATAAAAATATTTATTTCCTATAAATATTTTGATTTTTAAATATAATTTTAATAATTTATATTATGATAAGTTATCTCATATATATATAGGGCAATGCTTGATCTTACAAGAAATTTAGATTTAATAAATTTTATTATAATACATTGATGTATTTGTATATAATTTTAATAATTTATATTATGGTAAACTTTGTTATTTTAAATCCTAATTTCATAGTACACATAATTTTAATAATTTATATTATAGTTAGTTGATATATATGTATATAATTTTAATAATTTTAATTATAATAAGTTATATGCAGATGTATATATGTATATTTTGGTACTTAGGTGATATTATAAGAAATTTAGTTTTAACAATTTATGTTATGGTTAGTTAATTTATATGTATATAGTTTTAATATTTTTTAGGTTGGTAATATTTATATACGTAAGAAGATAACTCGTTTGGTGACCGCTTTTATGCTATATTTTTCTTTTTCTTTTCTCAAAAACTTGAATGCATTGGTTGCCCAATTTTAAGTTGGATCTTTTGGTTCTATAGGCCAAAAAAAAATAAAAGTTTCAAGCTATTTGCATAAAAAAAAATTATTTACCACAAAAAATTAGTGTCTTTTTTTCCTTATTGATCCCATTTTGATCCTTTTATATCCTCTAATATTTTTCAGCCAAACTCTTTATAAAATTAACAAAATATAATTATACAACCCTCTATATTTTCAACATACTAGCTTGGTTACTTATAAAAACGAAAATTTAAGATTATTGTGTTTCATAATGTAAAATTTACCATTTTCTTAATGATATTACAAGTGATTTAGTATATTTGGAAGTTAATTTCAAAAAATATTTTACTAAAAAATAATAGGAGAAGGAATAATTGAGAGATAGAGGATCCTGTCCCCTGTTAAACCATCATTTAGTCATTTATCAAAAGAACTCCATTTTAAAGAAGGTGTCAAATTTCTCTTTCATTGCCATTAACATTGCACGCAATGTGTTCGATAAAATGATTCAAAGGCAACCTTTACTTTCAATCTTAGTGTTTGCAAAGCTCAGAAGTTCCATTTCTAAAGAAAAGTACCACTCAGCTATGATTTCTCTGTTCAGAAGAATAGGGCCGGAGCAAGGCTACAACGACCCCATAATTTGAAAAATCTACCATAGTTTTATATTTCAGTGTAAAATTTTTTTATGTTTTGTTTTAAAACGTAATAATTCTTTACGACCTTTTGTCCCCCTTTTAAGATGCTCAGGCCCTCCCATTTTCCCGCCCCTGCACCTCGTGGGGAAAAACACGATGCACCTGATATCTGTACGCTCAAGATAGCAATCAGCTGTATTTTTGACCCACCTATATATAAACTGTTCTTAGGTTTTTCTCCATGAAAGAAATGGAAGATGAGAGGATACTATTTACCAAAGTAAGCCCATCGGCATCTCACTGGAGAGTACTTTACGTATGCTGTTGGCAATGGCGAGTTTATGCCGAACATACAAACACAGTTGTTTGAGTATAACAGCGCCAATGACGTGTTTATTGAATATGCCATTGGCAATGGCACACTCTTGTAGACATCTTACTTTGTAAACGGTTTCAAAACAATGTGGTTTTGGCAGGTTTGAAAACAGGTTGATTTTGGTACTTTCCTCGTATATTTCTGCCTTTTATCAACTTTGAATTTTTAACCCGAAATAACTCGGTATAAATTTTTTAATAAGTAGTTTATTTTAATTTGAAGTATTCAAGGTTTCCCTTCATTTAAAGGATATCTGAGTTGATTTGTAAATACAGATATATATTATGAACAAATGGATACGTGAAAAAGGTTGTATTTTGCAGTGTCCAAAAGTTCAAATTGCCGCTTGAAAATCACAAGGAGTGGGAATACGAACATGATTAGTTTTTTTTTTTTTTGTTAATTCTTAGCTTTTTAAGAATTAATTGGGGATTGTAGAAATTAAGGTAATTTTTTCATTTTCCTTTCCACGTATTATCAATTTTCAAGTTCGTTTTTCATCACCGGATTGTGTGTAACTTTATTTTTTTTCTTTTTACGTTTCTATTCAGTTTTAAGGGTTTTTTTTTTCATCACTGGATTGTATATTAGAACTTTAATATTTTCTTTTTTGAAGTATTGTTTATTTGCAGATTTTTTTCCCTCTTCGCTGGATTGCGTGGTAGAACTTTGTTTATCTCATTATTCATGTATGATTTATTTGCAAGGTCTTTTCTTTTCATCACAGGATTGTGTGGTAGAATTTTTTTTCATAAACAGTTAAATATTATCCCATATCCACTAATAATAAACTTAAAACCTTATATATAATTATAAGAACACCCTTCCAATCTTATCCTCCCTTGCAAGCCGGTTTACTTTTCTGATTTATTGCAAGTTATCATTTGGCTGCTAATTATTAATTTGTTTGGTGGCAATATGTAGATCCTGGTAGTGTCAACAGATACTTATGTTCTAAAATAAATAAATAGTTTCGTTATTTATTTTATTTTTGTGTCAGTTTTGTTTTTGAACAAATAAGTATTTGAATGGTTGTAACTATTAAAGTTTGACCGTTAGAGACAAACGGTTTCCAACCATTAGACGCAACGTTACAATCTTTTCGAAGGCCACGGTGGGTGATTGGCTTTAGGGCAGTATTTCATGACATCTCAGTATTTCAGATTTATCTTCTATTCTAATTCTATTTACTTTTGATAATTATTATATATTGTCCTACAAAATCTTTTAGTACGAACAATTATAAATCATTTTGTACAAAAACTAAGTGTTCAAAAGGTGCAACTTTAAAAAAATTTCAATAACAGTTCCATCCTTTATTTATTTACTTATTCTTTGTGTTTGTAAATTTCAATGGTCAATTGGTTGGAAAACTGCATAATTAAGTGTATATGTCTCGCATATTTACACTTCATAGGGTATGTTTGGCTGTAAAGAATCGATTTTTAGCAGATTAAGAAAAAAGATAGATTCATCCAACTTAAAGCTTTTGTTTTTTTGTACCAAAATGGGAAAAAGTTCCACTTAAAATCTAGACAACTAATGCAAACAAAATTTATGAAAAAGAAAAAGAGGAGGAGGCATGAGCTTGCTGTTGCAACAAAACAAACCTTTTCTTTCAGTGTCTAGATATTTATGGCTTATTTTGTTGCAGTGTCTTGCTTTGGTATTTGATTTTATTGCAATTCTTCTGATGGCGTCTTATTCCCTTTTAGGTTATTGGTGTGCGATTGTTTCGAATTTGTCTCGACACTTGAATTTTATCTCATTGAAGATACATGTGAGCACACGATTGCATTCTCTATGATCATGGCAGTACATGGTGGAGCTCTCACTGTTTTTATAAATGCTTTGATTTGGTTATTATTTGCTCCCAGACCTAGCCATGCCCATCAGAGTGATGTAGATTGCTTACGGGCTGTAAAAGATTCCCTCAAAGACCCTTTCAAATACTTGTCTAATTGGAATTTTAATAACAACACTGAAGGGTTCATATGTAAATTCACTGGGGTTGAGTGCTGGCACCCCGACGAGAACAAGGTTCTAAATATCCACCTTTCCGGTTTGGGGCTCGAGGGCGAGTTCCCAATTGGTCTTGAAAACTGTGTAGCCACAGTGGGTGTGAATATTTCGAGCAATAAGCTCTATGGGTCTATCCCATCTAATATCTCACATATAGTAGCATATGTCACATCTCTTGATCTCTCATCAAATAATTTTTCAGGGACTATACCTAAAGGTTTAGCAAATTGCAGCTTTCTAAATAACCTTAAACTCGATGACAACCAGTTGACAGGTGAGATACCTCCTGAGCTCGGTTTGCTTAGCCGAATTAAGACTTTTAGTGTGGCTAACAATCGTTTGTCGGGGCCTGTACCCCTCTTTAATGCCAATGCATCAATATCAGCTGATAGCTACGCGAATAATCCAGGACTTTGCGGGGGTCCTTTGCCTGCTTGTAAGGAGAAAATTAACAGTGGAGTCATAATTGGAGCTGCTATTGCCGGAGTGATTATTGGAGTGCTAGCTTTGATTATTGTTATATTCTTTGTATTCCGTAGGGTGTCAAAGGAAGAAGAAGGGTGATGACCCTTGTAAACAGAATAGGGAAAAGGTTTATTGCAATTGTGAGCATCACTGATAGGTTGTCTCCCTCCCTATTTTCAGTGGTACAATAAATAATATTTATAATAAATGAGAATAAATCAATTCTCTCCATTTTTTTCTAATAATATGATTATACACGTGCTATTATAATCTAAATTATATTTTCAATTTTCCTGATAGAGAAATCTTATTATAATCTATTAAAACAACTAATCCACTCAATTTTTGAAAATCTAAAAATCAAAGCACTAAAAATGTTTATCGTATAAAAGCAAATTTTGTTGCAAATTAATACAAATTCAGCAAATTATAACAACGATATTATAACATAAATAGACAATGATTCTACAACTATTATGTTTTTTCATAAAGAAAAGTATTTTTTATTTCTTAACTTTTATTTTTATTGTGCCACAACTTACAATTACTAAGTTTCACCATTTTCATAATCAATCAAGTTAATTTTTATTCTTCAAATTATGATTATGATTATCTGCAATTATCCAACTTGCAAATTAGAAATCGATAATTGTAGTTCCATACTAAAATTTGTATAATTAATCAATAATTTCTATAAATAAAGACAAATTTATGAATAATCCATTAAATATAGTTTATAATTCTAAAACTCGTTTACAATTATTCAATGTTACTATAAGATTGCTATTTCTTATTAGTATAAAAGTTGAATTCTTCAACTTTCACGCTTATTGTAAAATGTGGATGGATAGTATTTTTAGCTAGAGCCCGCAAATTCTTTCAATATATATACCATCAATTTAGCAATCAAAATTTAAGAAAGAAAATATTTTCATTGTAACCACCTCAATATATACATAAATATAATCTAATCCAATCTAGTATAATGTTTCCCAAAATCTAACTAATTTAAATAAAGAAAATATTTCAGTATTTGATAACTTTTTTAAAATCTAGTATAACTTTTAAAATCTAAAAAAATTATACTAGATATTTTTCAAAATCTAACTAATTTAAATTTAGTATATAAATAATTTCAAACCTTTTATCCTATTGCAATTGTTAAAGTTAAATCAGTACGCTAATAGCCTAACTCCTTATAGTAATCTAATTTTGATATTGAAATTGGATCAAAGAATGTATTATACATTCATTTTGAGCAACTTTTTATATGTTTTTTAAGTTAAACTCTTAATAATGTTTATAGTAATTGTTATTTAGTTACACTTAAAAGGTGGAAGTTATAGGAGAGTAAAAATTTGGAGAGTGTTTCAATTAAAATAAGTTAACTTTGAGAATGAAATTTTAACTTTTATCTCTTTTTTTTATAATCATTAAAATTGTAGTCTTTTTTTCCGACTTTAAAGTAATTTATAAATCATGGGAATATATGAAGTGATCAATATGTTATTTATTTTTTGCATAAGTTAGTTTTTTTTTATGATATTTAGTATTAATATTCTCTTCTATTTGGAATATTATAAGATTTTAAATATGAGCAAAACTTATAAAATGTACCAAATGCATCATTTTTTCTTTAATTTTGAGAGCCAAGTTTGTTAATTTTTCAAATTCCAAGAACTATTATGATTGTAAGTGAAATTATGGAGACCTAAAAGAATTATTGTTGAAACTACGGGGACAATTGTTATAATTACCTATCAATATGTTTTAAAATAACATATTTAGATAAATGGTAATATATATATTTTGTTAAATACATTATTATCCTTCTTTGGTTTAAATTATTAATTATAATAGTTATAATTTTGTAATAGTTAGAGGTATATTTTTGGATTGTAAAATAAATAAAATTTTAGATATCCTTGCACTTTTAGAATAAAATTAGACTCTCAACATTAATTCTGTGACTGTCTTTTTCGTGTATATATGCTCATATAAAACAATGACTCTGTGCTGGTGTTTTTTGCCTAGCTTATGGTTTGAGTTTACAAATATATACTCTGTAAAGGTTCAAGAATTGCCCACCACAATTAGCATAGCATGAATATACTTGAACCTAACATGCATGTGTATATATAATTATAGTCATGTTTGAAACGGATGAATACGTATTTTGGAGTCTTATGATTCATGAATCTTTTAAATAATTAAATACTCCACAAATAAAAAAATAGGTACACCAAATATTTGGATATATGCTGTTTCGTTTGCCACCGTCTCTAGTTTTCTTAATTTTGCGAGAAAGTAATGGAACAACGATGGGCATACTCATATTTCTTACACCTCAATCGTTCATTTATTGTGTATATATATAACACGTATACACTGACATGATGACTTAGATGTAAAAGAAATTACTAAAAGAATCTAAGGGACTATCTGGCAGATGTATTTGACAGGATGTATTTGACAGGCCCTATTTGTTGTATCAAGATTGTTGATTTTGAATTAGCGATAGAGATTAAATAATTTTTTTTTTTTTTAAATTCATATATTGAATATCAGCAATTGATTTAGCCGTTCATTTAAAAATCAACAATTAAGATATGTCGGGCAGGAATATCTAACATCCCTGCCAAGCAAACTATCTCTATCCTTACTAAAATATGTTAACGCATACAGGTAATAATTGCAAGTTAAGGTGCCAAGATAGAAATAGAAAGTTGGGGAAATAGTTTTTTTTTTTTTTTGCAAATAATTAGCCACAATTTATTTTTGTGTTGTCCAAAATTACTTGGACGTTTTTTATTTTGATATAAGATAGTCATTGCAAAGTTTGATAATTGTCAACATCGGCCTTTCATTAATTATTAAGTGCTAGAAACACAAACTTATAAGAGTAGAGTTGTCATTTGTAATTTATTTCCAAATTTCAAAGTTCATTTTTTTACTTATATATAAAGTTGCGTATCAATCCTCTTATTTGTGATTGGATGGAGTAAACTACTTCATGGAGGGACTTTGAGCATTTGCATCAGATTATTTTAACAGATTATTAAAAATACAAAAAAAATAACTCTATCTTTATTTTACGAGATTTCTATTTTTTGTTATCTATAACATTCGCTACCTTACTAAAATATTATTTTTTAAGTCTTACACTATTCTTTATTTTAAAATTTTGTACATACCAATACAATATTTCATTCGTCCAACTTATTAAGTCCCTTTTACTATTGTGGGACGTCCAAAAATTTTGTTCACTTCATAAAAATAGATGTGCAGAAATTTATAATTTTTTTAAATTGTTCTCATTTAATGTGTTTTATTCCACTTAATATCTCCAAGTTTCATGTCATATATTAATTATGGTAAGAGCAAATATAGAATTAACTAATGATTTAAAGTATTTCAAATCATTTATTATTGTTGTTATAAAAATTTAGATTTTCAGTAATGGATAATATAAGTTGGACGGAGGGAGTTCGTAATTATTTGGTGGTTAGCCTAGTGAAAGTAAGGTACATATATATGGTGGTGGACCCGGTGATTGTGACGTAATTATTATTTTATGTTTGATGAATTGAATAGTTGTTATTCAAATTTGGATAATCAATTCCTTATCCATTTTAAGGAACTACTAGATAATCTGATTTGGAGGGGGG
>MKEJ01025337.1:0-13341 GCA_001753735.1 Embelia ribes
ATTTATAAAGCTAAGTATATATATATATATATCGGTGATACATGTCTGATATATGATACGTCTCGTATCATAAGTGACAGACGTATATCGACTGATATTTGGTCAAAATAGAGATAGCTATGATACACATGGAACCTTCGTATCATATGATTGTTTCGCATCTCATAAGAGATTGACAACCATGCCTATAACTTACAGTCACAACATACAACCCTCAGAGTGCATATTATTTAGGCTTTAAAACATTCTGTTTTTTTTTCATTGACATCACTTGTATTAGGGTCAAGAGCATTTACTATCCTTTTCTTGTCTTCCCATTTGATTTTTTGAATCAACAAGAAAAGTTTTTTGAGTGGGAGGTCTGGGCATTTAGAATGTCAAGAATTTTAATAAAGTGGTATTTGGCAAGTGGTTGTGGTGGTATGCAGGAGAGAGAGAGATGGCATGAAGGATTTTGGTCTCCATCAAATTTGTTAGCGACTTGGCATATAGGGAATTGGGTGAATCAGGAAGTGCAGAGTTCATATGGGGTGGTCTATGGAGGTCGTGTCGTGTAGGCTGGGGAAGAGGAACAGGATTAGGTTTTTGTTAGATGATGACTAGCCTAGTCATAGACCTCTATTTAGACTAGTCATTAATGAGAATGCTTTAGGAAAACTTAGTACGGTCAGACTGAAGGGCATCTGGATCCCTAAGTTGCATCATTACTTACATGAACGGGAGATTGGGTGATGCAGAATCGACCGGTTCTATTGTTTACCCATGCAATTTCTATTTTAATTTACTTAGATTATCTAGGCATATTTTCTTTTAGTTTTAATTGCTATCTTGCAGTCATTGGGATTTGTGAGTACATAAATTAGCCAAGATTTTACGGATTCAGTTAAGATTTTTGGGGAGGGATAATCTTCTTATATTAGGAGTTTACTTTGTCTATGAAAAATGGGGCTGGTATGGTGTCAAAACGATTGTAGGTTTCATGAAATAAAGATTGTGTTTACGAAAGAGTGTCGGTCTCTTTGTTCTTGAGTGTTGATATGAAGGCAAAACCCTTCTGGTGCTATTTTATCTTTTCATTCTTTTTTCCGTGGCTTGTCCTACATCAAGGGATTTTCCTTGAGATCTACTATCAAGAACAAAAAGATCCACACTCTTTCGTAAACACAAAGTCTATTTTATAAAAGTCTACATTTGTTTAACACCATATGCCCTGTTTATAGACACATTAAAACATGAATTGGAAGTAAATTCTTTTCAAAAGGGTCAAAAAGGAAAAGGAACTTGGTCCTCTTCCTCAAAAAATGGCCAGTCTTGCTTACTTATGTAAATATTGTTAGAACTACATCTGTAGTCCAGTTTTATTTGTTTTGGCTTCTCATCCCTAATGAATCTTCTGATGAAGGATTAGGGGGCCTTGTTAAGTGTCTTAAACTTGATTTTGTTTCTGTGTTCTGAGTTTTGCTGTTGTCTTAATTTGTCATTCTTCTCTTTTCTCTTTCTTTATTCTTTTGAGTTTAGTGCGACCATTGAACCTATTAGCCTATCCTTTGTTCTCTCCATTTCACACATGTTCACTTACCATTTACATTTCTGTTGTTATGTTTGTGCTTACATTTCTCTTATGATGTCTATGCTGCACCTATCCTGCTACTATTACCCAGAGCATTGATTATCAATTATTTATTGTGCATTGTTGATGAGGTTTCTTTGTTACCAATTATTAAAATTATAATATGTTTCTTTGTTGGTCAACACGGGTATATGAGGCAAATGCCAATTTATTCACTTGATGCTAGTCTAATCTGTTGGATCTAATTTTTTGAAGACAGTTGGATTCTCTTAATCAATCTAATCTTACATTGTTTCTGATTCATTTGCTTTCTTTAGGCAAGAGGAGGCCATGGAGGGCGTTTCTTTTGTACGGTCCACCTGGAACGGGGAAGTCATACTTAGCCAAGGCTGTGGCAACTGAAGCGGACTCTACCTTTTTCAGGTGACTCTTTATTGAATTGGGTTTTGGATTACTCTTCAAGCTCAATTCAGTTGTTGCAGTTAGTTTTAGTTACAGTTTAATCTCTCTATTTTATGTCATCCTTGTTTTTATCTTTACTCTGTCCCTTGAAAAATGATAGTAACCGTCATTAAAAAATTAAATATCCACACTGTGCTTTCTCTAAGTCCTTATTTTCAAACTAATGACGTTTAGGAGTAGTCTCTGTGGCAAACTATTTGCCATAAAGCAAAGACTAAGCATGCGTAAATTGAATTTTTTAAGGTAAAGTGATGGGTGGCATTTCATGTTTCTTCAGTACATTGAATTTGCTTGACACGAGTCCTTAGTGCACACATTTTGGCAAGACTCGGGTTTACCTGTTTTCCCACTATTAAATATCTAAAAAAGAATTTTGTTTACCAGTTTGTAACTTGCTTTGGAAAATAAACCCCATTTTCCCTTCTAGTTCCTTTATTGTTCACAGGTATAGATCTTTTTACATCATGTGTGTCGTGCAACTTAATATCAGCTTTTGTTAACTACTGTGTTCATGCAGTGTTTCTTCGTCAGACCTGGTTTCTAAATGGATGGGTGAAAGTGAGAAGCTAGTTTCAAACCTTTTTCAAATGGCTCGAGATAGTGCGCCTTCTATAATCTTTGTTGATGAAATTGATTCCTTATGTGGCCAGCGTGGAGAAGGAAATGAGAGTGAAGCATCTAGACGAATCAAAACTGAACTTCTCGTGCAGATGCAGGTAATGTTTCTACAATGTAATGAGGTTTTTGATTTTTATCTTTCGTATCGTGGACTTGTCCGAATATTTTACAGGTGCTTCCATCAATTCTAAAATAAATATTTGTTGAAACTTCTCTATTCCCATTTTAAATTGTGGAGTTGGTTGAATGAATCAGTAGCACGTTGCAAAGACTGTATGACTGAGAAAGTATTGTAGTTACATGTCAAAGGCCAGGGGAGTACATGAGACACGTCTAACGAAAGCATGCACGATATCCACTACTTTTCTATCCAAATCAATTATGTTTTTTTCGCTCGTTGGAAGCCCCCTGTTTACTTGTTCATCTGCCAGAAGACTGCATAAGAATAAAGAACTATTTTGTCGAAATGCTTTTGCTGTGAGAATAGGAGAGAAAAGGAGAACAGGTGAGAGGAAGAGGAGAGGGGGTAATGTGTGTATGTGGGTGTGGGTGTGTGTATTAGATTTGGCAATACATACCTGCGGGGTTAAGTTCTTGTGTACATACGGGACTCAGTTAACTGGGTTTGCTTTGGTCGGGGAACTTTTGTTGACAATAATAGTGTTTCCTATCTGTATATTGTCATTTATTTTTTTCCGTTTTGTATTTTCCTGGCTTGTGAAAACTGTTTAATCTCAATAAGCAGTTTATCTTAGTTTTGTCATCTCTTTCCCTTGATTCAGGGTGTAGGACACAATGATGAAAAAGTTCTCGTCCTTGCAGCAACAAATACTCCCTATGCTCTTGATCAGGTACGAAGATTTTGAATTTTTTGTTATTCCATCGGATGAAGGGTCAGGAATATTGAGAAGATATATCTAATAACTTTTATCATGACAGGCTATTAGGAGACGGTTCGACAAGCGTATATACATTCCACTTCCTGATGCCAAGGCTCGCCAGCACATGTTTAAAGTAATGAGGTTCTTGCTCGTATTCTTTTTTTAAATTAAAATATTTTGAAGTTTTAGATGTACGGTATGGTCTATATAAAATACTTATTGTTGCTACACTATACAATTGCAGGTGCATTTAGGAGATACCCCTCACAACTTGATGGAAAGTGACTTTGAAAGCTTGGGTCGTAGAACTGATGGTTTTTCTGGGTCAGATGTATCTGTCTGCGTGAGTGCAGAGTTTAAGGACATGCTGCCATGATTACTCTATGTGCCTACTTGTAGTGGTGTGCCTTTTATTAATTTTGTTTGTTATATATGTGGTTTTTTGTAGGTTAAAGATGTTCTTTTTGAACCAGTACGTAAAACCCAAGATGCTATGTATTTCATTAAGACACCCGAGGGACTATGGATGCCTTGTGGACCAAAGCAACCGGGGTCAGTTCAAACCACTATGCAGGATCTTGCTGCCAGAGGACTTGCTTCCAAGGTACTACGAACTTACTTTCTGTAGAATAAAGCTCAATAGGTTTCGAAAATTGATTCCACTTGTCTTGATATGTATATTAACATGTTTCCTCTTTTTTTCCCATAGTGGAAAGTGACGTTTAATTTATCACTTGGACTCAACACAAATTGATGTGAAATAAATAATGAAATTCTGATGTGCTTGGTTATGGGTCCAATTAGTTCTGAAGAAAAAAAATTACTGTGCATTTGACAAAAATACGAGAGCTTATATTTTCCCCATTCTGGAAATCTGTTTGAGAACTTTTCAATTCTAGAAACTTCCAAGTCAATGCTGATAATTCAGAGAATTCTATTAAAAAAATGATTGCTTGTATAGTCTGTCACTATTACTTGAAAAACAAAGATAATGAGTTATCGAAATCAGTTTCAAACAAACATGGAATTTCTTGACTACTGCAGAACAAACCATAACGTAGTATCTGTATTCATGTTGTTGTTACATGTTTGATAATTTCTTGCAGATAACTCCACCACCCATAGCGAAATTGGACTTCGATAAAGTCCTTGCAAGACAAAGGCCAACAGTGAGCAAAAACGACCTTGAGGTTCATGAGAGATTTACCAAAGAGTTTGGAGAAGAAGGCTAAGATAAAAGGATATTATTCTTGCTAATTTTTCATGGGCTTGGAGGTTCAATGGCTGGTAAATATCTTGTTTTTCTTCTCTACCTAAAAGGGGAACTGATAGAGGCATATATTTGCTCTTTTTACTTTCTTGTAATGATTAATGCTGTGCAAAATATTTTCTTGTAAAATTCTTTACACTTCCAATTGCATACAATGTCAGCGCTTGAGCATACAATTTAGACTGGAACAAACAGGTCCTAAATGTAAATGAGAGGTTTATGTGTGTTGGCACCGTGTGTCGGGATTCTTGTTGCCTGCATCTGTTGGTTTGTGTTCCTGAAAAATCTTTAGTTTTTTCCCTAGCCAGATTTTCTTTATTGGTTTTGGTTATATGCTTGTGAAACTCCAGAATGACATTTTTTGCTTCATTTTCTTGCCCAAGGTTAGTTAAAGATAAGGGAAAAAATGATATATTAATTGAATACAAGACTGTGTGCAACAAAGGTGCAAACGTAGAAGAAAAAAAAAGGAAAAAAAATCAAATGAGAAAAAATATAAGCTAGAAGAATAAGACCAAGTGCAAAAAGATGGCGATTCATTTGAAAGGAAGAAAAGATTTACATTCTCTAAATTCTACTTATGTGTATATATATATATATATGTATATATCCCTAAAAGTATTGTTGTTTAGCTATGATTGGAGAAGAGAAGAAACTTGTTAAGGTTGAGGGGCGGACCAAAGATTTATAGGTGCGGGTGAGGATTTCCGAGGGATAATTTTTTTTTCTCCTCCAATATACGTAAAATCTGTAAAAGTTTTGGAGGTAAACGGTATGCGGCCTTCCTGCCCTCCTCAGTTTGCCAGTGTTCAGGTTTTATAATTTTTGGATTAAAGAAAGAACTAAACTGGATCACAATCATAATATTCAATGCTATCTTTATTTTCATTTGCCTGTGCAAATTCTTCGCGGTTCACTCCGTCCATAAATTAATAAGTCCAATTTGATGGTTTCATAGTTTTAGATAAAAATCTTTAAAATAATTTTTCAAAACTTGAATTAGATATGAAATAACCAACCTACTGCTATTTACTTATTTTTGTCCCTAAATTATGAGAGGCGTCACAGGTGATCCGTTTAGTTTTCAACGATTATTGAAATAAAAATGTATAATAATTTTAATCGTTCCAAATTACAAAGTAAAATTGCTATTTGTGGACGGTGTTAGCGTTGAAATTTTGCCTAATGAAACATCTTTGTTGTTTAATGGTTTGATGTCATCAATTCCAGAAGGTCAAGATATTGATATATACTCAGAGTTATAAGCCCACAAATTTCAGAAGTTGGCTTAACATATTTGGGCCTGAACTTTGTAAAACCTAAGTTTGTTAATTAATAAAGACTGGAGTCATAAGACTCTCGAGGCTTTAGATATAGACACCAGCATGACAAAAGCCAGTATGTTACTGAGTGGAAGATGCATGCATTTGCCTTGAAAGATAGACTCCGAGTTCAAAATTCAAATTCAAATTCGATCAGAGGGAAAATATTCTCTTGAGCGCTCTATGAACAAGAGAGCGATAAACAAAGTTCAGGAAGGGATGTTTTTTTTCTTCTAAACTTCACTTTGTACAAAAGTTAGGGAAAGAAGATTAATTAAGCTACAAAAAGCTATGTCTTTCTTAATCAACTTTGCGCAACTGGTAATGAAATTTTGCTATTCAAATCCATATGTTTGTATTTGTCTTTATCAATTTTATTATTAATCGGAGATTACTAAAATATAATTAAAATTTTTCTATAAAAATGATAAACGGGAGCCTACAATATAATTATGAACATTGCATAAGCAGAGAAATTTTGTGGCACTTTATATTTTTATAAAACCTCTAAAAATTTAAAATTTGTGTATACCGACTGGATCTGTAGTAACCTTGTTAATTTTTTCAATTTGATTCTATTCTACCATTCTAACAACGAAAGCTTACCAATGCCAGGTGGACGCAAGTTCTTTTAAATAAAAATTTAGGATTAATCTGTTAGATGCTTTAGGTTTAAATTACATTTGCATAGATGCAAGTATAGATACAGTCCGATTGAAAATTTTAAGAAAACAAACCGATAACGTTTTGGAAATATCGTAATTAACAATAGGCTTATAGAATATTATAATAAAAAGTATTACAAATAGATTAGTGGTTACCTGCTAAATTCTGATTTTTTTTTTCCAGTCAAGAAAAAGAATACTTTATTAAAACTAGAGGTTTACCTCTGGAGCATTACTTCAATTATTATGTGTAAAATGCCTCCAATAAGGAATGGCAAACAATACAACTAATATTCCATTTGAACTTCCAATAATAGATTATTATCGCTAAAAAAATGTGCTCTTATACCATTTGCCCTTCATTTGGCAAAACTATCTGCAATAAAATTCTCTTTTCCGATTATATGATGTATCTTAATATACATAATCTCCATGTCATGTCCTGGGTCCCCATAAAATCGGGAATGCGATAATAAAAATAATGATAGTAACAAGAAACATAATATAAACAAATGGAATATGAAAATAAATGCATCATAACTAATTCATATTCCCATCGAACCCAATATTACAACAAAGTTATTTTTATATACATAATGAGTCCAATAGTAGCTACAATATTCAAATGTGGCAACTACAGTCCACAACTAGATTATCTAATATAAAATGCTAAAAAGAAAAAGTAAGAAAACCAGCGCCAACACTACACAAAAGAAAGTTTCGAGCTACTGGCTCGACAAAAATAAGTGTACATATACATAAAGTATTTGGCCTCTAACAAAATAAATTGATATAAATGAGGCGACTTCTTCTACATCCAAAATCGTTATCCTAGTAGTCCATGTTCTACTGAGTATAGCCTGAGCTAGCCTCCGCGCCTGTAATACAAATATGAGCAACAATATATATATATAAGTACAAGTTAGATGGCTAATTAACAATGTAAATATGAGATTATGCAGTATTGAAATGTAAGTTCATGCTTGTATAAAATAAAATATGGACATACTTATGGAAAATAAGTAAGTACATTTGCCATTAAACTACTAATGCTCGAATGTCGACTAATGCCATACTAACTTGACAACACAACTTAAACAGAAAGGTGGAACTAGTATCTCTCGAAGGTTTTGATGTTTCCACTCGCCTCACCTATAATCGATGCATCTTATATGATGTAAATCATAGGTCCGACTTTAAGGTGCAGTAACACCTGGAGTTATTGAAGGTCTTTATCCCTATGCAGGTTTCCCAGCTCTCACAGTAGGGGTGTATGTCCCCAAGCTCATTTTATTCTCCGAAGGGTTAAAATCCAGAAGGTTTTTCTTTGAAAAAGTCGATACTAATGCCTCGAAAAGAAATCAAAAGACTTAATTCCTATCATGATAATGATAATGAAATGAGACCACGCATTCATGATATACATGTTTTTCAAACTTTATTGCATAGTATGCTTTGACTCTTCTAGTATCATACTTTTTAAATTCTACAAAGGTATATTTTTATTCCTCAAATTATATATCAAAATTCTCAAAATTTTCTCGAATACTCCCGAGTTTTACAACGAGGTTTTCCAATAAAATAATAGCCAGTGAATATAATGAATTTTCTCTCACGACAATAATAACGCCAATAATAATGCAATGGTAATATTGTGGTAACAATATTCATGCCTCACTATGCCTTATCATAATATCGATGAAACAATATAATGCCATGCAATATGCTATAATACAATTGATGAAATAATTTTATAACCTCAAAAATATTCATATCTTGTGCCACGTCAATTTCTACAATAATAACACCAATAAATTGTGTATATATAATGTTGCATTATGCTATATGAGATTTATCAAATATAAATCTATATATAGCAAAAACAAAACCAATATACATGTCGATACACACATCCTCTCATAATTAAATTGTTATTTGCAATTTACTCGTACCTTATACGCTTACGAACTATCCGAAGGAATTTGTAAGTCTCATCTCAAAAATCCCTCTTTCAAAACCTTGGGATGGATCTAACAAATGGACCCGAATCAAAGTGAACCTATAACAAAAGATGAACTACAAAATGAGAAGAATAAGATATAAAGATTTAATTAGATATGCCCCGAGAGGCGCGAAAATTGAGGAGAAATGAATGAAAGAAAGAAAGAGGAAGCGAGACTTACGTCAAATTGTAGCTCTAGTTACGTAGACTTCGAAAATGTAAAAATCTTACACTTTCACTACCCCGAGCTAGATGAACAAGTTTTGAAAATTTGATTTCCAAATCTCCCCCAATCCCCCCCCACACTATCTCTCTATGGAATTTTTGATAAAAGTGAAGTTTGACTAACTTTTGTAGGTTAAAAAGTACTTTATGCATATTGATATGTCCGGCGACTACGTTTGACGATCTTGAGTAGGGTGTCCGACGTCTGTTTGCAGACGGGTACTCTCCGAACACACGACGGACATGGTGAAGGAACTAACCCAAAATTTCAAAATTTAACCAAAAAGTAATTCCCGGGAATGTATGGTCAGATGCCTTGTCTGGCGCTTTCGACCCGTCGGACAGCCTCAGGACAAGACAAAAAGGGAAAGGTTTGACTAAGGCCTAATAAAATACTTAGCCAAACTAACTCATTTTCAATGCTTTATAACAACAACTCTACCTAAATATTATTCCACTACTACGAGGGATATATAATGTCTATGAATGAGACATTATAATAACGAATAATATTCACGAAGCTACAAATGCAACAACAACGATAAATAACATCAATAAAATCAATTAATAATATTATTTAGATTCGTAAAAAAAATTATACTCATTTCCGTGACATTACTACGTTAGGAAATTTCGTCTCTGAAATTGTGTATACTACAGAAAGAAAATACGGATGTACCTGAAGTTGTAAACAAATCCGAATACTTGGCCCACATATCTTCTTTTCGCTCTCAAGTTGCCTCTTCGCTATTATTGTACCAAACAGATGCTACGACGACTAAGTATTTGCTTTTTTGATCCAAAATTCGAATCGGTAAAAGTTCATAGAACACATCTTTATCTATGTGCAAGTCATCAAAATTTAGGATATGCAAAGGATCTTGAATGCATCTTCGAAGCATAGAGGCATGAAAAACAGGATGAATGCTTGAAAGATGTGGTGGCAAGGCCAAATAATATGCCACCTTCCTGACTCTATCAAGAATTTGGAAAGGACCAATGAAATGAGGGGAAAGTTTTTCTTTCTTGTTGAAACGCATAATACCCTTACGAGGGGAAATTTTCAGAAAAATATGATACAACCTTGAACTCCAATTGCCTTCTCCGATTATCCGCATAACTTTTATGTCTACTCCTTGATGTTTCCAAATGCTATTTAATAAGTTGTATGTTCTGGGCCATTTCTTAAAACAAATCCAGGCCCAATAACGCATTATCACCTACTTCTACCTAATAGATAAGAGACTGATACAGCCTTTCATAAAGGGCCTCGAAATGAGCCATCTCAATGCTCCCGTGATAATTGTTGTTATACACAAACTCAATTAGGCTAACATGGTTATCCCAATTCCCACCGAAATTAAGGACGCATACTTTGAGCATATCCTCGAGGGTCTGATTAGTATGATCAGATTGTCCGTCCATTGGTGGATGGAAAGACATACTCAACGAAAGTTTAGTCTCTAAGGCTTCTTGGAGACCTGACCAATAGCTAGAAGTGAAATGAGAATCTCGATTAGAAATAATCAATATCGGAACCCTGTGCAACCGAACTATTTCATCAATATATAACCAATAAAACTTTTCAACAGGGACGGTGATATGAATAGGAAGAAAATGAGCACATTTTATCAATGATCTACGACTACCCACATGGCATCATTCCCATACCTCAACCTTGGCAAACCCACTACGAAGTACATTGTTTTCCATTCAATGGTTGAAGCAATCCCCTTGGATGCTTATATTCGGCCTTTACTTGCTGACAAGTAAGGTACCTAATAGGAATTTTGGAATGTCCTTCTTCATACCAAGACACTAAAAATGATGTGAAATATTATGATATATTTTGGTGCACCAGGATCACTGCCAAACGAGAATGGTGAGATTCTAGCAGAATCTCATCACGAATAGAATTTGGAACAAATAAGTGATTTTGAAATCGCAAACCCCCATCTTCTAAAAGAGTTCATCTATCAAGCTTGTGTTCATTAAGGAAACGAACTCGATAGGCATCCGATTCATCATCAACACGTTATGCTTCTATCACACGCGTGACCAAAGTAGGTTGAGACATGATAATGAGTAAAGAATCTCGACCCTCCACTTCAATACATTCCAATCTAAACTCATTCAACAATCAGAGTATTTCCCATTCATCAACTGCAAGACAAGCAATAAAACTCCGAGTCTTGCGACTCAAGGCATCCGCAATGACATTTGCCTTCCTGGGATGATATTCAAGATCGAAATTGTATTGCTCGAGATACTCCATCCACTTTCTCTGCCTCATGTTCAAGTCTCTTTAAGTAAAGATGTACTTCAAAGACTTGTGATCCAAACATACTTTGAATTTTCCCCCATAAAGATAATGTCGCCAACACTTCAATGCGAACACTACAGCTCCAAGCTCCAAGTTATGTGTCGGATAATTCTGCTCGCAAATCCTCAACTGTCTTGAAGCATACACTACTACTTTTCCAATTTGCATTAAAACACAACCCAATCCTTCCTTGGACTCCTTTTAAAATATGGCATGACCGATTCCCCTTTCTGGAATAATAAGAATGGGAGCCGAAGTCAACAACTTCTTCAATTGCAGAAAAACCTTCTTCACACTTCGAATCCACAAGAAATTTCACCCCTTTACGAGTAAGCTTTGTTAATCAAACAGATAAACAAGAAAAGTTTTGAATGAACATCCGATAATACCCCACGACCCCCAATAAGCTTCAAATTTTGAATACGGATTTAGGTCGCTCCCAATTAGAAATGGCCTCAATTTTCATAGGATCTACCAAAATACCCTCCTCCGAAAGAACAGACCTAAGGAAATATACCTTCGACAACTAGAATTCACATTTTGAGAATTTGGCATAAAGTCGATGTTCCCGAAGTGTGGTAAGAACAATCCAAAGATGTTCACAATTAGCCTCCTCCAAAGACGAATAGGTAAAAATATTATTGATAAAGACAATTAAGAATTGATCAAGACAAGGATGAAAGATGCAGTTCATTGAGTCCATGAATGTTATTGGTGCAGTTATAAGACCGAATGACATTACAAGAAATTCATAGTATCCATACCGAATACAAAAATTTGTCTTCGGTTTATCCTCCTGCCAAACCCATAACTGGTGATATCCCATACGTAGATCAATCTTCAAAAAGAACTTTAAACCCTTCAATTGGTCAAAGAGATCATCAATACGAGGTAAGGAACATTTGTTCTTAATTGTTACCCAGTTCAACTTATAGTAGTTAATGCATATCCATATTGAACTGTCTTTCTACGACACAAACAAGGCCAGTCCAGCCCAAGGCACAAGTACTAGACCTAATGAAGCCCTTCTATTTAAGATCATAGATTTGCAACTATAACTTATCCAACTCTGTAGGTGCCAAATGGTACGGTGCGATAGCAATGGTTATGTCCCAGGAACCACGTCTATAACAAACTCTACTTCTTGCCCAGGAGGAAGTTCATTAAGATTATCGGAAAATACATCCACAAATTCACATACAACAAAAGAAAATTCAACTTCCGAAATCACCTCTTTGATAAAGAAGGCTAGCCAACAGAGCAGATAGATTAATACAAATACGATGATGATTATAATGAATAACAGTGGGACTATCCCCTATAAAAATAATATCAATCCCCTCTGAAGTTGTTAGAAAAACTCTTCTCCATTCACAGTCCAATATGGCATGAAAATGTACAAGCATATCAATACCCATAATTATGTCAAACCTAAACATATCGAAAATAATAAAATCATATTTAAAAATATGATCAGCTATAATCAACTCACACTTCTAACAAACTCTACCACCACGAAATACATTCTCCAGGAGTATCAACATATATTGGTGTACTCAACTCCTCTACATGCAATTGCAACATGTGTAAAATGTGAGAAAATAAATGAATAAGAAGTGCCTATGTCAAACAATACATGTGCCCAAGTAGAAAGAAAAGGTAGTATACCTCGCACTACTAAATTTTCCATCACCTCCTGACTATGTGCCTGCAATGCCACATAAGTATGAGCCTGAGACTTCTGTCCCAGTTGAAATCCCCCGCGTGTACTACTACCTTGAGAAGATAAAGAACCCAGCACATACGAAGACATAAGAGAAGGAATATACGATCTCCTCTATGAAATCGCTAGAAGTAAAGAAGATGATGAAGTAGATCTACGACCACTGCCCAGAACTGTAAAACCCACTAGACATCTCAATTGCATGTGTCCCCTAGCACCATACTGCATGTACGTCACCGAAGGACACAGATCCTACACATGCCCCTCCATACCACAGAGA
>MKEJ01025344.1:0-17937 GCA_001753735.1 Embelia ribes
ATTAATTAATTAATTAATAAAAGAAAAGTTCAATTCTTATTTTTACAGGAAGAGTTAATTCAAGCAATGGTTCCCATATATTGAACACAATTCTATTTGCTACCTATACTTTCGATTGCAACACTAGCGGTCCCCAAGTTTTGTAAAAGTGACGTAGCTGGTCCCGTGGTGATTAGAAATAATTAACTATTATATAAGAAAAGAGGTTAATTAAAGCTATAGTTAACATCTTTTGAACAAAAAATTTTCTTCGCTTCCTATATTTAAATTGAAACACTAATGGTCCCAAATTTTCTAAATGTGACAAACGTTATTTTTTCCGGAAGTATACTTTTCGTGTGTAATTTAGCAAAGCCCCAAAAGTATACTATTAGCGTGCGATTTAGTGAGGCTTCAAAACTATATTTTTTTGTGTTCTTACTTAAAGCAGAAAATGATGTTTATTTGTACTGCCAAAAATGTACTTTTGTATACTTTAAAATACCAAAAAAACATACTTTTTTTAAAAAAGAATGATTTTTGTTACTTTTTTTCCTAAATTTATATTTTCCACTAATTTTGACCTATTACCAACTCATTTTCACAACTTCCAATATAAAATAAAAAAAAACTACTGTATGCCAAACACACTTAAAAAGTATTACTTAAAAATTCACTTTTTAACCTCCACTAAAAAATTATAATTCTATACTTACAAGATGTAATAAAACAATAATGTCTTCTCCTATCGTGACTATGATAGTCACTTTCAAATATAAACAAATATATTATTCAGATCATATCTATCATCCATTTCAAAATTCGGGACCAATTTTATTACTTTATATAGTTGAGGACTATTAGACTATTACACATCATTCGTTATAAGAATTTTTTATGTAAAAATATAACGAAAAATAAAATCTATTCACTAAAAAATTATGAATTTAAATATAATATTTTATTTTTTCATCACATTTTTTATTAAGAAATTTTGACACCAAAGTACTAGTAGTATTTCAAGTTAAAGTTTGACTTAATATATACTATCATGGGGTCCAATAATAAGTAACCGACACTTGCAGAGAAATCCATTTTCATATTTTTCTGTGATAATGAAGAATATATATTATAATTTAATACATATTACCCCATTGCCCAACTCTATTTGCTTCTCAATATATATGATTCACGAGGACGAAACCATGGACTTGCACGAGCTTAAATATGTGATCAACAGCCACCTGCATCGTTACGCAACAAGTTTAAAAGTGCGATAAAATTTTGAAAAAATAACCCTATCGTACTTTGAATTTAGAGAACAAAGAATTTATCGAAACAACCCCAATATTATTTAACTTGACAAAGCCTGGTGGACAACGAATTCTAATCGGAACAACAATTTGCTCTCTTATTCCCTTAATATGTTTAAATTTATATTCAAATCGAATATATATGATGTTATTCGATCATATCAAATTTAATTTATAGCTAAAAAATATCAATTTTTTAGTAAATTTAAATCAATTCTTAACATATTCGTCCATAATTAGCAGAAACTGCCACACCACTAAACGACATACAACAGTGAATAATTGAATTGGAGCATATTGAAATCGCTTGCTTTCAAAGGGTTTCATTTTCCACGATCGTAACAATTCTTTTTTAAATTAAGGTTTATGCATATCTTCTCATTGGTAAATGTAATGGTAGCCACTAATTTTGTTAAATTTTGGTATTAAAAAATTATGTATTTATAGTTCTAATCAGATGTAATTTTTTTAGTTGTAGGATTTTTGGTTATGTGGCAAAGTCTACTGATCTTATGCAGGGGCAGAGTTTTAGTATCACTTTAGTCATTTAAGTATCAATGGATTTGATAATACTCAAATTTGTATGCATATTTTAAGAAATTTTGAAGGTCAAAATAATTTTCGTTCACCCCGCTATCTTTCTCGGTCTACTAATACTTCCAATATTATTTTCACTATTTTTTTTGTTTCTGAACCTAGTTATGGTACAAAAACTACTTTCGCATTTTGTTTTGTACATATAACAATTCCTACTCCACCGTATGAGACATTTTTCAGTGACAAAATAATCAATTCTTCATTCATTGCATAATATATGTTGGATTACATTACAAAATGCCTGGAATACATCTACGAATACTATTCCCTCTCAAAGCATAAAACTTGGGGAAAAAAAAAAAAAAGGCTCATCGGTACATGCAATATCATAAAGCACAAAATTTGCACCATTTGCTAGTTAGAACACTATAATTAAGGGACCGGGGGTTACCTAGCAGAGGTGCTGAGCAGTCTCTGTCCAATACATCAAGATTGTTAATATTTGAATTGACAACTGAGATTAAATAAGTTTTATTCATTTAATTTATTTCGGGAATATATATTTTTAATATCAATAGCTGATTTAAAAATTGATACTAAAAATTAGATATTTAAATGAGTCAGATATGAACTGCCCAGTAATTCTTCTAGTCAGCCCATCCCACAGCTCTGCTGGTCAATCCTGGCTCTGCTAAGCAGCACATTTTATTAAGTAGATAGATAACATGTCGAATTTGGGTACAACAAAAAGATTGTCCAGTCCCAATTAATATAATTATATTTAATGTCTACACAACAGAAGAAATGTGTGCAGCCACAAGGTGGGGTAATATAAATTATTGATCACAAATTGCACATGAGAAAAAAATGAACCACGACTATTACTCTGATTGAATAAATCCAAAAACATGGCTAAAAAGGCTAGATAATGACTCAAACCAATTTTGCACCATCCACTACGTATATATATTTAATAAATTTGAGTCCGAAATTATTAATGAACGACTTGATCTGTATGAGTCACACATCATTTTATGGTTGTTGGCTAAAATTAAATGCTGATTATTCACTTACATTATTCTCCATCTCAAAAAAGAAAATCCACATCATCCTCATTATTTTGCAAAATATTCACCACAACCACACCACCTAAAAGAAATAGACTTGTACCAAAAACAAGAAAATAACACCATAACATATCACATGCAATAAATAAGCATCTGCTTAGTTGCTAACTATGAATATGTAAAATGAAATTGATCCATCAACTTTAGGATGTAAATTGCTCGGCTACAAATATGAATCCGTACGTATGAGATGTCTCGAAAGTTGTGGTGACATACATGCCCTGCCCTAAGTGAAGTACAAAAGTTTCAAATTTTACATATGTGTACTATAGAAATTTTGGAGATCAGAAGGCTGTGGTCCTTTCTGAAACTGCCAATATTTTATACTTATGCAAGTCATACATAAGTAATAGCATGGTCTCCTTTCGAGGGTGTGGTTGGCAAGAACATGTGCTATTCCCAACTTGGTTTTAGTTTGATGCATTATTAAGAAAAGAAGTGTTGACTAGACTGTGTTGCTTACAATTTCCTAAAGAAAACAAGTTCTATATGGTATAATAAATCCAATTACAATGAATATACTTGGAAAATGACAAAGTTGCTTTTTTTACAAACAATTCACCTGTTTATTTGTTTGAGTAGAAAATCAACTCAATATCATCAAAATTCTTGTATATATTAAACCTGTGACAATTCGTAAGACCCGAAATGTATGGGAACTAAAAATAACATTTCTACCCAGCAATTGAAGGATCGATCACTACTTTTGTCAAATGAATTGAGATTACGATAAGATTTTAAATTATTCCTAAGTTGAAACTAACTATATGTCAATTGCATTTCTACTCAGCAAGAGGCGATTAGGCATGCTAAACGCGATATGCCAAACGCTCTTCATTTTCTTTTCTACGAGCAGAGGCAAATCTTACAGATCTGAATATTGGAAGTGGAGAAGTAGACAAGTGATCAAATGCACTTGGGAGACTACTCCGTATAGTACGGGTTTCATGTACTCGTCCATAGCAAAAAGATATTGTTCTAGCTGCTCGAATTTGTATTGAAGAGTAAATGATTTAATAGAGTGAGGTCAGAAAATGATTCAGTTGAGTGTATAAGAGTTGCCGAGGAATAGAGGGCGGACAAAGTCATGCCGTTGTCCGAGATTGGGAGTAAGCTCCTAAGGTAGGTTGTTCCGAGACTCTAAAAAATATCTGAAAATACTATCAGTAGCTGTCGGTAGGGATTCCGATACTTAACTAAGAACAGTGGAGTCAAACCATGAGAGAAGCCAGTGACATGTACTTACCATCTTTAAACAATTAACATCATTGACTAATGTGGACTAGCTTAGTTTTTGTTATAAGAAACTATATAAAATTTACTTACAAACACGGATATCATATATATATATATATAGCCTCTACATGTCAGCAGAAAGATCGGTAAGTTATTTATTTATTGTGATAATATTGTAAAGTTAATTAGCAACTTGGTATAAATGATTCCTCTTGTCGATTATTACTAGTCATACTCATAAATTCCACACGGCTAAATATAACAAGAAAAGCGAGTGCGATGTACCTATTATCTTTAAAATATTATCATTGACTTTCGTTCGTTATATATGAGAAACCATATAAATAATTTAGTAAATAGATCATATATCCGACACTTTATCGAATGACAGAGATAACCGAAGAAACTCGATGCATGCCCAAAATCCAAACTCGGCACAAGACACACCTATAAGAAGGGGGAGAATTGGACGAGTGATTTAAGACCTCGAAGGACAATAAGTGATGGTCATTTTCTTCCACTATTTTTATTAAAACATGTTAATTTCATTTTGTATAGTTGTTGGAAACGTATATTATAAATTAAATGATATAATCAAACATTTTCTGGTTTTACCATTTTGGGTCAATGTCCCAGCTGGCCCGCTTAGTAAGCCAAGCAAGGCCAGCCCGTCCTGGTAGCCTGTGACGGGCCGACACCGGTTGGGACTACAGGCTAGCCTCCTTCGGTTTTTTAATTATTTTAGCAAATAAAAGAATATTGAAAAAGATTAAACCCCCAACCCCCCCCCTCCAAAAGCAAATTGTTATTTCCATTATTATCATTTTTATTGTTACACAATGGGCAAATATATAACTAAAAAAGAAACTAAAGAAAAATTAGACAAGGACGAAGATTCTGTAGTGCTGGTGGATAAAAAGGCCATAACATCACTCGGCGGTCCGTTTGAGTAGGGGTGAGCATTCGGGTAATTCGGGAAACACCCAACCCGAATTACGCGAAAAAAAACGAGATTTCCAAACCCGAATTATAAATAAGATGCCCGAACCCGAACCGAATTAGACTAAAATCCGAATCCGAATTACCCAAATTACCTGAACCGAACTTAAATTATATACATAAAACGACGTCGTTTCTTATAATATATATAATATAAAACGATGTCATTTCATTATTCGGATAATTCGGATAACCCAAATCCGAACCCGAATTACTCGAATTTTTGAAAAAAAAATCCCAAACCTCTCGCCTACGTTTGAGTTGATTCTTTTAGGCTATTTAAGCCGACGGATTTCTCAAAAAACATCTTTCTTTTTTCCCCCCAATTCAATTTTTTTTATTATAAAATTAAATAAAAATACTTATTAAACCATTCGCAATATCAAACACTCAATGAACTGTATCTTTTTTTATATGCAAAATAATAATTCCGTTTGAATTTTATATATTTTTTTTTTATCAAAAGAATTGTCGAGTTAGGCCGGGCTGAGGCGTTATGGGCCTTTATAATCAAGCTTCGTCGGCCAGCCGGCAGGCAGCTTACGGTCTGGATTTTCGGAAATCCCGCCCTTTGGTCTGCCTATTTAGCAATTAGGCTGGGCCTCATTTGGGTTGTAAAGGGACCAGAACGACCCGTTTAAGCCAAACCAGGCCGACCACCGGCGACGCACGAATCATTGATTATCGATATTGGAAATGTCGGTATGGCTTCTAACCCTACAATTTAAAATGTTAATAGTGGATTATTTCTCTTGAATTATTGATCTTCGTTCATACCAATCAATTATCAAATTTGGGTACAGATGGGACCTCTTAAAATGGTCTATAATATCATACATGGCCCGTAAATACTTAGGCCTACACATACAAATCATGGTTTTGTCAATTCTCTCAAATGAAATGGTACAATTTTATAGGCGTATGAATATATTTTTTTCAATTTTGATCAATTACGCACTATGCACAAGACATACCCAGATTCACTAGATTCAATTTCAGAGGCGTGATATAAAAATCTCCTACCAGAATCCGTATTGCCCGTTGGCCAAGTCTCGCGGATAATATTGTAGCAAAACCCGACAATGTAACGTCGAGGACACAAGGAAATCCGCAAATTCGAGGGAGGAGATTTAGTTGTATGCCTTCAATGGTCTGTTGTTGTGCTAAAACCATGTCAAGTACGTATCACATCACACAAGATTGAATTTCAAATGGGGTTAATATGATTTTCAAGCTTGCGACGAAAAAATTCGAAATGTTTGAAAAGGAAATAAAAACTATAAATTTTTCAAAATTATAGCAGCTACAGAAATTGCTGATAAGGTACTAACAAGGTCGGTAACAAAATTTGAAAACGCAACTTGAAGGTGCTTCAAAAGGCTTTGCGACACTGCCCTATTTATTCAAAATAGAGGCCGATTTCATCGAAAAGTATAAACAAAACAAGAAACCAGTTTGCCGATTTCAATTTAGCGGTAAAAGTACGGTTACCAATTTAAAATTGCAGTGGTTCATTATGAAAAAACGGAAGCGGAAAATACTGCCTTAAACAATATATGGCAAGCAGAAAGCAAACATATTACAAATAACTAGATAAATTAAAAGACTAATTGGAAATTAATAAGCTGTTTCACATAAAAAAAAAAATATTACAATTACAAAGTTGAAAGTTAATTCTGACAATAAATAATTCTACGCATGATTTATTAACCATATATACCGAGCTTCTTAGTTTTAAATAACCTTCAAAGAAACTAGTTTTAAGTACGAGTTTCAAAAGCACAAATTTTCCGAACGAAACAGCTTCCGCGAGATCCCTCAGTTCATCGGAAACTCCAAACTTCATGATAACTAATCCATAATCAAACTTAGCAATAAATTACCAAGCAATAGCCAATGAACATAAGCACCATCCAAATGCACAACAATTAAAACTAAACAGATAAAATAGCAGAAAAAGGTTATTTCAGAAAGGAAATATATCAAATCCCATACATGAGAAAGGAAAATTACCGAATCCGATACATAAGAAAATTCTAGGCCTTGTTCAAAGACCGAAGACTCGGCACCCGGCAACATTTTGTACAGATGCGCGGCAACTTAAAAGGCTACATCTTCTTCCTCTTTACACCCTTGTACATTAAGTATACATCGTCCTCTCACGGGGCATCGGGTGGAATCACCGAGCCTCAGCTAGCCGGATACTAGGTACTAATTATATCATCAAACTAAATAATGTACAATTTTTAAGTACAACCAACTATTTTATTCTGTCGGCTCTTATCGAACCGAAGGGCCATAAAGATAAGGCCGGAAAAGAGAGAGGGCACTCACTAGCCTCAGTTAGCTGTACAACTTTTTCGCTATGCGACCTAAGCGGAATAGGAAGAAGCCATAATGCTGATCCTCCTTTCTGGAATGTATTCACCACTTTTGTCAGATAAGTTAACATGCTAACGAGTGAAATCAAAAGAATGAGAGTAAAAATGCAAAATAACGTACCCTAAAAAATGAGATTGTGGATTATAACGAGAATAGAAGGTAAACAAAAATTACCAAAAGGAATATGTGAAGTAGATAACATCATTATACACATGTCAAGTAGCAAGAGAATATTTTGGGGCGCTTTGTTTTTTCACTGCAAATCCATTTTCTAGCATTTTCGGTGGGTTGGAACTAAAACGAAGAAAACAGAGGAAAGCCGGCTATTTTCATTCTGTTTTCGTATTTGTAGAAAATGAACTTCAGAATCAGATAAATATATTGAACCATTTTGGTTTTGGAACTAAACGACAGATTTCAGAACCATAAACAAACAAACTCGAGTTTTTGATTTCTTCTTTGACGGTTAAAAGGTTAAACATACAAACGAACTTGCGAAAGATGGAATTAGCCTGCTGCTTTTATACAGATTCCAAAACGGAAAGGCTCATAGGAAAGGGGCAATAATAAGTTACCTCCAGCTGCAACAAGCTTCTCAACCCGTGCAACTATGTGTTTCCCGTAAGTATACTTCTTCAGAGCATTCAGATGAACCTTGATTCGGTTCAGAATTAGTTCAAGTTGCTGGTCATCACAAGTCTCCAGCACCTTCTGTACAACATAATTAGCAAACTGATCCTTCATCATAACCTGGAACAAGAATAGCAGAGCGTTATGGACAGGTATACAAGGCATGTCATTAATCAAACAGGAAAAAATTAAAGATCACAAAAGCAATCCTTCATAGAATGAGCAAAATTTATTTTGTTCGAGTGCGAAAGAGATAAATAGGGCACGGAAAAAGTGCTCCGAGACACCCAATCCCACTTGAAGTGGACTAAAAGAAAAACGTCTTGCTGAGAAAAGGAATATCTCAATATGTTCGAACGTGTATAACTGTGTATATGAATTCATTATTACAGATATACGCGCACACACACACATAAATACACATATACACAAGCATAAATATAAATAAACAGGCACACCTGAAGGGGATCATTTTCGTCAGAGGAGCCAAGCATCTCGTCAACCAAGATCTGGCGCTCTGCAGGGGTACCAAAAGATAAACACTTCTCTACAACGTTAGACGCAAACTTTTGCTGGCTCATTTGTACTATCTGCCCAATCAACTTGTTTATTATAGCAGAGCGCTCATGGGGCTGCCCATGTTCCAGAACATGCTGCAAGAGTAGATCAAGCCAATCAGAACAGTACACGCAACATACGCATTGCAACTATGTAGTATGTACAGACTCTAGGATTATCATCCATCTATATGAAGAAAGGCAAACCTGAACAACATAGTTCCCATATTGATCCTGTGCCAGCATGCAAACAGATTGCATAATCTCATCCATCACTATCTGTTGAGTTTTTGGATCTGCGCAGTGCTCCAGGACTCTCTGAAAAAATGAATATTACTTATTTTTCACAATCATATAAATAGGGTTCAATTGAATAAGTTAACCGTATGTACTACACAAACATAATGACAATGAAGAGTTGATTGACCTGTATGACCCGACAACCGTATGGATGCGTAGACAAGGCAACCACTTGATCGTAAAAGACAGAAATAATGAAATGAATAACTTCTTCAGGAACACATTCAATACACTTCTGGATCACATGGTTTCCATTCTGATCACGAACACATCGCATCACGTGGCCATCAAGTTCTGCAACCATTTTCGTCTGCTGGTCCAAATCAACAACTTCTATGGCCTGGATTGCATGAACAAATGATAAAACCCCAGTGCCTTCAGCAAAATCTTATAGAGATAAATCACTTTGCAGCTTAAATAAAAGGGCATGGCATCACAGTAATTTATGTTCAGGGTCAAAGTAAAATTTAACATATCAAACATGGATTTTGAGTTTTATAAAACAGATTTAGGTGGTTAGTAAACAGATTAAAAGCTTCTACTCTTAAAACAGCATTAAGAGAAGTGGCAAACTTCAGTAAGAGCCACCATTTGAGAGGATCAAGTATGAATTCTACAAGCTGCCTTTGAAATGCAGTCCCAGTTGAAAATGAAAATTTAACCATCTCTTCATGCAATAAGAATATCTATCTAATAAGCAAAAAACTAATCCCTATGCTGCCGAAAACAATCAGGTTCCATCAGCTAGACTGCCAATTTTGGAATGTGCATAGACACAGAAGCCCTATCAGTATAAAGAAAAATAGCAGCTAAAACATTCTTGCAAAAGAAAGGTGTTCTCCAGTCAGGGTACCTTCTGAATAACTCGACAGCCATACATTTGAAGACTAAGGGTCAGGACATGTCCCGTGAGCTGATCAGCAAACTCTCTTATCTGAGCTGGAGTTCCATGTTCAAAAAACTGAGGAATCATATGAAAAAAAATGTGAGCTCAGACGCATAAACTGAAATTATCATTCATAAGTACAAGAGTGTAAACGGGTCACCAAATCAACGGCAGCATCAAATAAAAAGAAACCAAGGGAATAATGTACCTTCTGAATTACGTAATTCCCAAACACATCAGTCATCAGAGAAAGAGCTTGGGGATTTATCTCATGGAAGACCATGTTTTTCTCTTCCAAGGTGGCAGTTTCGAGCTTCTGTTGGATAAACCGACTCCCGTACTGATCAGCACTGCTCAAGCAAAGCGTCAAATTTAACAAATGGGTGCACTGAAAACAGAAAACAGCAATAAGATCATCCAGAAACAATTACCTGAACTCAACAACATGGCCAGCAATCTCAGAAAGCTCAAAACACTTGGTTTTATTGCTCTTAAACTCATCCAATAGTGAAGATGCAAAGTGCCCGTCCATGTTTTGCCAAGATCCTATGACACCTGTCCCGAGATTCCTCAACCCGGATGGATAACGCATGCTCCTCTCTCCATACCTAACTGGACTACCAGTCCCAAAAGGAGAGCTCGGGAGAAGGGAGCCAGCCAATGGGCTTCCGGGATATGCCATGTCAATGCCAAGTGTCGAGTTCCCATAGTAGTTGTTATTCAAGCTAGCTGATTTATTAAGGTAAGGAAGACCATACTGTGACTTCTGAGGAGAAAGCACTTGACCAAGATAAGCATTTTGAAGTCCAAGCAGATCCACATACGAATTAGCATTATTATCCATCATTGGGTCATTTGCCCTCATGTATTGGAGATACAATGGATCGATGAGAGACATATCTGCTCCTAATGCTCTGGAGTCCATGGGAGAGACACCTAATGCTGATGCTGCAACAAGATTTTCGAACAAAGGTGGCAAATTAAAAGCTTGATTTCCCATCATAGATGGCGAAGTGGGACTAGCAGCATATCCACCATAGCCATAGTTGGAAAATGGCGAATTTGGGCTCTCAACTTTCTGATAGACAGATGGTAAGTTCCCTCTGCTAGTGAGGACAGGTGTCGAAGGCCCTTTTAGATATGAGTTGGAAGCTGAATGCATATGGTACTGCCCAGAGTCAGACGTATTCAGAAAAGATTGTTGCTTTATGTGGTTGTTTTCCGATTGTGAGTGGAAAAGATTCTGTGTGTCATCAATAATTTTAGGTATCAGGGACCTAGCACGCAGCTCCTCATCCACCATGTCATTGGTTGATAGAGTCATAGCCGACAAAGCAGCTGCCAGGTCAGCAGGCTCAGACTTAGAGACATTTCTTTTGCCGGTAGAAGTGGGCCTTCCTTCTCCGACAGGCGGAATGCGAGGGCTAGGAGCTCGCTGGGACAGTTGAGGGTCAGGCGTGGTGCTTCTGGATAGAGAGGCCCCTAGTGCTGAAGCATAGGTTTGAGTAGCTGTTGGGCCAGTCTTTTGAACCGAGGTTATGTTTTTCCTACTAGCACCAGAATGTAGAGAGTCCATCGATGCCAGCTCATTGTGCAGATGAGAAAATTGGGATTCAGAGTTTTCTAAGTTATTTTCAAATGCATTGCGACTAGCAGGTCGAGAGGGGTGGCCCATAATAGGCATTCCGTGAGTAATATCATCCTGCATGAAGTTAAAAAGAAAAAGCAAAAAATTAGTGATGCGGCATAAAATGCTAAAAAAATGATTGACGAAACTACCAAAAGCATCAATAACATGAAAGTAATCAATATACATTAGCAAAATATGGAAACAAAAAGGCTGAGATGCAACATATGTCTCTGAAGATAAGCAAAATGCCAGGATGCAACAGAATAATAAAACAGTTTTTTCAGTTCAAGCACTTCAGCAACACGTAAGAACATACTTTACAAGCTCAAATGCTATCTCTACTTAAAACAAATACATGGAGACAATCTATGAACCATCTTAACGCAATTGGGAGTTAATAATGCCAGCTGAGAGAAGAAAAGGAAGCGAAAGAAATAAAGGAGACAAAAGTCAAATTCACTACAGGTGTTGAAACATACCCCTAGCAATAACTCCTCATTGTCGACACAATCAAACTACCATACGCGAAAAAGATCACATGCTGATAGAATACAACTAGGTCATTTGGTCCCTTCCAGCCGGAAATTGATTACACTTGCAAGCAACGAAACACACAACTAGGTCATTTGGTCCCTTCCAACGTGACATTGATTACACTTGCAAGCACCAAAACTCTTTACCAAATATGGACTAGGAAATAAATAATATGAAATATTTCACCTTTCCAGTTAAATGCCTCTTGAAATTGTCGAAAAGAGCTCAACACGTCTGTATTGAGAGCAAGCATGAAGTCATGCTAGTTTTCTTTTTTTGGTGCTTCTTGTTCTCAATTTTTACGAAGTGATGTACATTTCTAGAGACTCCAATTTTCATGCGTGCTAGCAAAAATGCACTCAATATGATATTCTGTCGCACCGTATCTTCAATGGAAATCTGAATCTCACATCAATCGAAAAACAAGGCAAAGAACTTACCAAATATACCTCATAAACTAGGATTCTTGTCACATTACCATAATTATTTCCAACATTCATCAATCAACGATTATTTTAAAAAGTAATCATCAATCAATTATAGGAAAAAAGGAGCATATTAAAAGCAAACAGTAATGATTTCCAGGCAATAAAATAGTAACGCCGCCTCAGAAATTTTGGCTCCGCATATAACCAGCATTAAGGTGAACAAGTAAATGATCATTCCCAAATCAGAAAATATAAAGCAGTAATTATTTCTGGACGACAAAATGCTACAACTAACTTAAAGACTCGACTTTCCACGTGATCAGCATTGGGGCAAACAAGAAATTACCTCCCATTTCGGGCAAAGAACAAAAAAGCAGCTCTACAAATAGGACAACTAATCAAACCCGACAAAGACAAGAACTAAAATTGGCTTTACATATAATTAGCATTACCCTAACGGGTAAATGAACCATCCCCGGCCCCCTCCGCCCTCCCCCGCCCAAAAAAACAAAAAACAAAATATACATACCAATGCACACAGTAATAATTTCCAGAAAATTAAATGCTGAAGCAAATAAAAAACTCAGCTTATCACATGATTAGCATTAACGCAAATGAATGAATGTTCATCTCCAATTCTAACAAAAAATAAAATAGCTGCTTTCTGAATATTACAAATAATTGAACAATACATTCACGAATTGAATTCGAATCCACAATATAAAAAACAAACGAACAAATCCGTATCATCACGATGACATCTTAGCAATGGTTCACTGAGAACACTTAGTAATCACTTATGGGAAATCCACACCAGAGAAAACTCAAAAACCAGACTTCACACAAGGTTATAATTAACGCAAACAAGAAGTGATTCTCTCCGAATAAAATCAAGCAACAAAATAAAATCTTTGCGCATACGACAAACAATAGAACACTACCCATTTACGAATTACGCCAATTCGATCACAAAAAACAAACAAAACAAAAAATACAATTTCAAGATTAGTCCCACGAAAACCACCTGAACAATTTCAGCAAAGCTCTTCCGCTTATTCCCCAACCCCAACCCGGGCAACCCGATAAGCCCGTCCCCGCCCCACTGCTGCCCATTCTGCTCACTCTTCCCACCAAACCCCGACGAAAAAAGCGATCTGCTGTTATTCCCACTACTCCCGCCCCCGTCCTCTTTGCGTCCCCCGGGCCCCACCGGGCCCACACCGTTCCCTTGCAGTCTCTGCGAAAACCGCCAGTCCTCCTTGGACAGCAGAGGAGGCGGCAGCCTCGGGTTTAGGTTCACATTCGAGTAATAATACGAAATGTAAGCCGGATCAGACCTCAGCTCCTCTTCGGGCAAACCAGAGACGGCGCTCAGAGATCCCTCCACCGTCGGCGGGGCCGAGCCGCTGCGATACATGCTCAAATCTCTCTCGAGCCCTAATTCGATCATCGTTGAATAGCTATCGGTAATCATATTATCTTCAGTTCATAAATAACCCACAAAAGATTTCAAACTTTTTTGTGATTATAATCAAAACCCAGAACTGGAAAATCAATTTGGGGAAAAGGGTGAATGATTTTTTTTAATTTAGCAGTGAAACCAAAGCGAAAAAATCGAAGCTTTGACTGACTGAGTTAAATAACAGAAACAGATCAATTTCCATTTGATCGGAGATGGTGATAGAGAGAGAGAGAGAGAGAGAGAGAGAGAGAACAGTGAAGTGGGGAAGAACAGAGTGATAAGCACGAGTACTTGTGAGATATGAGCCGTTGGATGGAGGATCCGACGATTGAGATTGATTGGTTGAGGGATTCGTTCTTACAGTGGCTCTTTAGGGTTTTATTTCTCGGATTTATTGTTAGATTTTAAGTATAGGATTTTTCATTTTTACATTTAAAAAATTGATATTTTCATTATTATATTTCAACTAAAATTTACTCTAATTTCTAGCAAAATAAAAAGTAATTTCTATATTCATAAATAATAATAAAAAATATTACTTTTCGGGTAAATGGCCTATGCCCAATTGTAATTTATAGGAATCATGAGATAATTCTTTTGTTTTTTTAGTAAAATGGCATTATGGATATTATTAGAATATTTCAAAAAAATTAAATAAATTTAATAAAAATTTGAGAGTCACCTGAGAGTAATGATCTTAATTTCAAAGAAATTTAGAAAAAATCCATTTGAAGTTTATTAATTGCTAGAATTAATTAGAATATTATCGTCGTTATCCCTCTTAACTACTAATGACAACGGAATCTGACATTTGTACGAATAAATTTGATAATTTTAAATTATTAAAAATAATATCTTGTTTCCGAAAACCATATGTAAAATCGGCATGTTGCTTGGGATATAGAGAGTACCATTTTATTAATAAAGATTAGGGCATTGGAATTAATATTTTTTTCCTTAGGGTTATGAAAAAAGTCATATAGCTAAATGTATAAGTTAAATATAATTTAGGTTTGTCCTTTTTGGAGATTGCTTTAAAAAATTGAGCAAACATTTGGATATCTTTTTTGTTTGGTAGCATAGCCCTTGGGAATTAATTTTATTGCTCGAGGTGAAACCAAACAACTAGACTAATATAGACTTGTGTCTGTATGCTCACATAGAGAAATAATTGGGATTTTTCATATTTTTTACATTTTATAAATTCGAGCTCATGGCCTAGGTTGGTGACCTTCGTTGCACCCTGGAGGGCAGCTTGCCTACGGTCTACCCAAGCGGTGGAACCTACGTCATAATTTGTGATAGTAGGGCTTACATTCGCGCAGCCTCGACAATTAAGATTTTTAATACTAGAATGATCATGATGAAATGATGATCATGTTTGGCTACTTAACATTAAAACTAAATTTATTTGTTATTTTAGTTTAAATAAGCCGAAAATTTTAAATTAAATGCATTTATTTATTTTAAACATAAATAAATTAATTAATTTATTTAAAAATTATAATAAAATCAACCATAGTTAGGTAACACTATAAAAATATAAGGCGCATTAAATTCTGAATAATGATTGCACAAATTGCATTTTTTTCTACCACAATTACGACTAAAGCGCATGATAAAATAATGTCATAACACACTAATCAGCGCATGATAAAATAATGTCATAACACACTAATCACTAAAAATTGAACTTGAAAATAAGGGTGGTTGTATAGACGAGGGGTAGAGCAAAGGTACATAAATATCAATTTATGAGAGTTGTAATACTAAAATTATAAATAAAAATTTTGATACTAATTCATTAACAAACTAGTAGCTGCATCCCTCGATAAACTTTTGCGAAAAAAGATAAATTATTTTCAATCTAAGGTTCATTGAAAAAATTAATTCATGAATAAGATATTTTGGAATAATAATCATTCAAAGAAACTAGCTTCTTAAGTTTGTACTTACTAAGAGCATAGTAGCATATTACCAAAATAATTAGCTTTACATAAATTGTTAATAATTTTGTTCTTTCCACATGAATTAAGCCATATTAGTGGCAAAGGACAAAAAGAAAGTACTCCATTTACGCATGATATGCAATTATTTATGGAGTATAATCACTTTTCATTTTAGAAATTATTCATTCAGTCCATAAATTATAACAAAATATAATTTTTTTAATATAATTAAAATTAAAATAATTTAATATTTAAATATAATAAAAAAATTATTTTTAAATATAAAATGATATGATTAATTTGATTTTTTATTATATTAAAAAAATAAATTATTATATTTAAAATATTTTAAATAATATGATATGCAATTATTTATGGAGTATAATCACTTTTCATTTTAGAAATTATTCATTCAGTCCATAAATTATAACAAAATATAATTTTTTTAATATAATTAAAATTAAAATAATTTAATATTTAAATATAATAAAAAAATTATCCGTCTTAAATATAAAATAAGGATAATTTGATTATTATTATATTATAAAAAATAAATTATTATATTTAAAATATTTTAAATAATATGATATGCAATTATTTATGGAGTATATTAGATCTAATTTTACCTAAAATTTATATATATTCCCAATCCCCCTGAATACTTACAGTTGACCATTTGCTCCATTTTCCTAAATCCTAATCGTATCAATCAGCCAGCAAATTAAAAGATTGTGAACAAATTTAACTATTTAGAGAAAAAGGCAAATGGTTTATAAAATAAAAATAAAGAAACAAGGTTAAAATTACACTTTATATTCTTTCGAGTATTTGAAATTGCACTTTTTTTCCATACTTACATGTGGTATGACTGTATTATGCCTCACTTTCTTTTCTTATTATTTTCATTTTGAAACAATGTTTGGGGAAATTAGAGACAATCACCATATTTTAAAGAAAATACAATTTATTATATAGTATATCATTATGTAATGTACTCACTCCGTCTCAACTCCGTCTCAATTTAATAGTCACGTTTCTCATTTTCATACAGTTAAAAAAAATACAATTATTGCTGTTAAAAAATAACTATTTTCTTTACAAATATACCCCTAATTAATAGTAGTACTCATTTTGTACAACTCATAAAAAAATGCAATTAATAGCGATATTTTAGTAAACTAACTTTTTAACTAAATTTCCAATAGAGAAATAAGACGTTATTTTTGGGGGAAAAAAAAAGAATAAGAAATTGGACCATTAAATTACGACGGATGGAGTAGTTTTTATGAAATGAAAAAACTGCAATTGGATGTTATTTACTGTATTATTTGATAATTTTATAGAATCTTAATATTATTTTGGATGACTTTCGCTATCCCAAAAATCGTTAGGTAAAGTGTTATGAACATGTAAATACACGGGGTGGTGCAGTTCATAAATCATAGGGTTCAATCTGACATTTATACAAACATCATGGGCCATAGTGTAATTTATCCAATAAATAATGATGGTTTCGATGATTCATTTATCACGCGGTGACACGTCACTGGGACCCATTGGCCACGCGATTCTGTTACACTCAATCGAAGCTATAGAACGTGTCGTAGTTTGTGCCACGTGTCGAATCTTGGTATGCGAGTCAGTTTGCTGGTAGGACCCATTTAAATTATAAAAATTATATCACCTACTTTATGATTTAGTGCATTTATCCGTCATGTATGTAAATTTTTTAAATTGTCCTACGTGTGTTTTGTAATTTGAATAACATTAATAATATTTATAAGCGGGAATTTAAATTTAGAACTAATTAAAAAAAATTAATTCGTAGAGGGTAATAACTTTTGAACGGATAGAATATTATGTTTTAATTTTCAAGTGACCAAATGAATTTTTTCAAATGAATTACTATATTTTCAAGATAAATTATTAATAAAATTTTAAAAAAAAAGATAGATATAATAAATTATTCTTAAATTATAATAATTTAT
>MKEJ01025350.1:2980-20972 GCA_001753735.1 Embelia ribes
TTTTTTTTTTTCCTTTTAATGGCACAGTGCCGGCCTTGTACTGCGCTGTTGGTTTTGTTGTTCGTGGTTTTAGCATGCCAGAAAAATTTTGTGATGACTCTTTGATATCTCTGTTTTATCTTATCAGAGCAAGGATGCAGAAGTAATGTTGAAGCTTGGGAGCACACCGGACAAGCGTGAGCAGTATCGTCTAATGAGAGATGCAATGGAGAAAAGGTTCATTCAAGTGACTCGCGGTTCAATTGTCGGTGGAGTGCGCCTTGGAATGTTCACTGCTGCATTTTGTGGTTTACAAAATCTTCTTGCAGAAAAACGAGGCACACACGATGTATATAATGTTGTTGGAGCTGGTTCTGTAACTGCTGCAACATTTGGATTAATCAGTAAGAAGTTGATGTTAATACATGTTACCCCGCTGCTCTGAGCTACAAGTATTTAATTTCTCATCCTTGGAAAAAGTATTATCTTTATTATTTTTGGACTAGCGAAGAACACATCTACCTCAACTTCATCGAGTAAAGCTCTCTACATTGAATCCTTCTTAAACTAGATATTTGGGTCCTTTGTATTGAGTATCCTCTGATTCAAGTACTTGAGTGATATTGCTGGAGCATGTAATTAACTAGACTTTGTAAAGAGGTTCTTAAGAAAGTTTTCATTTTCATATTTGTATGTTTGAAGTGCCTGGATCTCTTCAGTGGCGAGCAAGGAATGTCGCTTTGGGTGCAGTTTTGGGTGCTGCGTTTTGCTTCCCCATTGGTAATCTATCTTTACTATGGCCTTTGAGTGAAAAAGTCTATACCAACTTTGATCATGTAAATGTAAAATAAATGTCAAATATCATATTTTACATTTTTTTTTATATTTCTAAAAAAAATAAATGTAAAATATGATATTGCAAAGCTTTTTCTGGGATCTCTATGTATCCACTTCTCCTGCTTTATTGTCGCAACACTCAAATCATTTTGGTGATGATTTCTAGAGTTATTAGTCACAAAGAGTTAATATGACAGGTTGGCTCCAGTTGAAGCTCGTAGAGAAGGCGAATGAAGAGAGATTGGCCGGAGAATCTGGTTACAGTAAAGAAGTGAAAAGTGGTGTTGGTGCTGCAATTGACAGGTTCGAAGGGCACTTAAGTAAATAGCCCATCTCAAGAAGTTAGAAGCTTGAAAGAGACCCCCTTGTTCCCCGTAAACTATCGATGCGCCTCTTCTTACTGTAGCATTGTTTGTATCATTTTTGATGTGTTCTCTTTCTTTTACCTTTCTTTTTCTCCCAGTATGGGAGCCTCCTATTTGGTTCATCTTTCTGGTCCTTCATGGTAATTGTGTCTCAAGTTCCTGTTTTCCAAATGTTGTTCTCTACTGTTGCCAGTTCCATTATCAAATAATTACACGTTACTGTTGCTGTCAGTAAGCGTTCAAAATGAATTGTCTCTACATTTAATTTCTTTAATTTACAAATTTACCTGTGACTTGTGGTATGAAGCATGCCAATGTTAAATAGGACAAAACATAATAATAAGGATAATTTAGGAATATTTAAAAATTTTCTAGCATTTATTTCAGAACTTTGGACATAACAAAAATAAAAAGATGAATTAAAATATTAAGACAGAGGGAATATTATTTGTTAAATAATAGTCCATCACTTATTACTAAAAGTACCCTTTAGTAGTAAGGAGATGGGCATAAACGTATATTGTATGCTATGGAGGTTTATTATATTTATTCGATGTGAAAAATTTAACATGCCCCTCACTTGTGGGTTGATCAGCTTCAACAAGTGCACTAGTAATAATTTAATAATAAATCCGTCAGTAGGACGACTAAGGTAATAATCAGTAATAATATAAAAATCGGGTTAATTAATCTGATCAAACGAGCCTAATCAAACGAAGGGAATAATTAATTCAGCAACTCCGATTTTATTGTTCAGAATTAGCTCATTTTTAAACAAGCGAGTCCAGCCAAGTTCTTAATAAACCTAAAACCTAGTCGGACCGAGCTACTTCATTAACGGCTAGGTTGAGTTGCATCCTAAAATGATATACCAATACGTGACAAACTCCAAAGAAGTTGGGCTAAAAGTGTAATTAATACCAGCGTTTTGTAAAAGTCTAAGCTAACGACGCCGTATAACCGATGAGTGTGCGTTTTCTTTTATTACTCATCTCCCCCGATAGCAACAATTGGCCAACAAATCATTCTCTCATCTCTCCTCTCGGATTCTATCTTATGTATGTATGTATGTATGTATGTATATGCATGTATGTTTCTATGTTCAGAGCCTTTTCTTCGACGAGGTCAGTTCTCTCTGTATATGATCGTTGTTTTTCACTCTTGAGAGTGATCCAATTTACACTTTATTAGCTGTTTTTAGTGTTAATTGAATTGTTGATCGTTAGTTCTCATACCCATTAGCTTGATTTTTTTGCTTTACACTCTTTATTAAGTGTTAATTGAATTGTTGATTGTTAGTTTTCGTCATCTTAAAGCTCGAAGGAAGAGTTTAAAGTTTAATTAGTTATTAGGGTTGAAAATTAAGGAGTTTAATTAGAGCCCGTTTGGTAACACTTTTGATTCCAGTTTTCATTTTTTCGTTTTCGATGTTTTGGCAATTGAAAATGAAATGTTATTTGTTAGATCGGTTATAATTCCATTTTTGGACGGTCAACCGGAAAAAAAGTGAAGTTCAATTGTTTATTTCCATTTTCCTAGGGGCTATTTTTGTGTTGATTGGAACTTTTTCGTGCACTACCATAGTGAATTTCGCTGAATTGGGTAAACTGGTGCAAACATTTGTTTTTGTTTTCTGTTTTCCAGGAGATTATTTTTCTCTTGATTGGAATTTTGTGTGTCCAGAGTAGGCGTTGGTGGTATTGACGCTTTATGGTTCTATTTGCTGATTATATACACATATATAAACCAAGAAAAGTAATCTTCTTTTCTCAACTGTCGACCAAAAGTTTTTACTGTATTTCTTTTGACTACTAAAACTAGTTACTGTCCCCAGAAATGAAAATTAAAACAAATTTTAGTGAAAATTTTGCAATTCCTACCAAGAGTTAATTTCAACGTGTTTTCTGTGCATAATCAACCATTTCTTTCTTTCTATCTACAGATAATTCATTATTTAAAACATCCGGCTAATAGTTTTGGTTAATTAGGTTTAGTTGCAACAGGTGACATTTAGCTGAGATACAGATGAGTGATGGAGAAAAGGCCTGTGAGCCATCTTCTGAAGTTCTCTCTCTTCATCCACTTAAAGAAATTCATGCGCCCTCACAATTTCAGAACTCAGACGATGGTGACGAATCTCCCACTCATTCGCATTACTCCTCTTTTGGGGACTCGGAGTTTGAGCAGTACTGTAGTGCCAATTCGGCTATGGGGACACCGAGTTTGTGTAGCTCAGTAGGAACATATCAAGAGAGTGGTGAGCTGGATTTTGGGAGAGGTTCTGTGCTTGGAGAAAGTAGTAATAGTCTAGAGAGTTTTAGGCTGGAAGGCGAGTTCTCTAGAAGTTTCCAAGAGAGAAGACATTCATTTTCAAGCGGGTCGGTTGGTTTTTCTGGTCAAATAAATGAAAATTGCGAAGGGAAGAACAATTTCTATGCTACAAATGATGTAGTTGGACGAGGTTTGATGGGGGTAAATGATGGATTTGTTTTATACAATGATAGTGGAAACTCCAATGCAGTATCATCCAAGTGTAGGAGTGAGCCGGAATTACCAGCAGTTGTGGGCTTAGATATCATAAGGGATGAAGAATTATGTATCTTAGACGATGGTGGTGATATTGTCCGACATGTTAATCTGGCGCAAAATTTACTAGGAGCGGCTGCTGTTCAGCAAACTGTTCTTATGAATTCCAAAGAGGCAAATGTTGCAGTTCTTGAAAGTGACATCCAAAAGGTTGAGAATTGTTTGCCTGAGTTGCACTCGCATTCTGATGCAGATTTAGAGAGAGAGGAGAGAGAAGAGTGTTCAAATGAAGAGAAAGACTCATCAAGATATGATCACTCCGAAGGGGAGGATTCGATGTTTGGTTATGGGACAGATGATGATCAGAAGTTGGAGTTCTTCAATCAGAAGAATATGCAGCTCTATCAGAAAGCAAAGGGTGGGAAAGGAAACGATTTTCTTATGAGCTCGTCTGTGGCTTTTGGTTGTGATGATTGGGATGATTTTGCGCACGATACAAGACAACTAGAAATAAATTCGATATCATGGGAAAAGATACGACTAAGTGTTGACAGTGAGAAAGAAGTTTTAGGTTCTCCCTCTCATATATCCACTGCCTTTCCTGTTGGTGGATCAGAGCGAGGAGAATTTGAGATAGATGTTTCTGTTTCTAGCGATCGAGTCCAGAATGCTGTTGAATTATTAAATTGTTCTGAAAATACTTCTTTGTCACCATCCAGTTTTGTGGATGTTGTTGAGAAAGAAAACAGTAGAGATGCAGCAGATACGCCTGTTGCTAACCATGACAATGGTGGTATTGATGAGTTGGCATATTGTCTTGAAAACCAAATTGGTACTGATATCTCCTACATTGAGAAAAATCCTATATCACAAAGAACACATTTCAAGGAAGATTTAAATATAGTGAAAGACAATTTAAGAGAGACACCACAACTTTTAAGTACTGAGGGTTTTACCAATGTTAATGGTAATCGAGTTTTAGTTGTTAAAGAGTCGGATAGTTCAGATTTACAGTTGGACTCTCCTTTTGGTGTTACTGCAAGCCAACTTCATGCAGTTTCAACTAAGATAATGGAAGACCCAAGACTTAATGTCCTTGATGAAGCATGCTCTCCAGTGACAATAGACAAGAATGATACGAAGAGATCATTTGGTTTGCCAGCATCATTTGAGCTCTTTCAGAGACATCAGAAACCAGTGAAGGTAAAAAGTTACCTTGCCAAATATGTTCAAATTATCCTTCAAGAATAAACTTTTACATTGTTTCTCTATAAGCATTGCTTTCCAACAGTACTCACCACATCCGCTCAGCTATATATGCAAAAATTATAAATCAGCGACACAGGAAGCTGTTACAGTTTTGAAATTTACGTACCACTTGAAGTAATTTCATTTTTATAAATTATGCTTTTTTTCCTCACATATGATCGGGCTCAATATATAATGAGATGCCACTTCATTTTTTGCTCCCGGTGTGAAGTTCGTAGTTTGTTTCTAACTTCGGTTTTCCCATATACTGCAGATTGATAATGTTGAGTTAGATGACTTCTGCAATGAGCTTGTCCATGAAATGGAAGAAATATTACTTGACTCTACTGAATCTTCACAGGCTAGGTTCAATCCTAGTGATATTGCAAGCCAAGGTCATTCAGATATCCCTTTGAGAGATGGTGGGTTTACTGCCTCGACATCTGGTACTGCTGATACTTATCCATTGAATCAGCAAACTTATAGAATCGATGGAATTGAAGTCATAGGTGCGAAACAGAAAAAAGGAGATGTATCATTTAGTGAGAGACTGGTTGGGGTAAAGGAATACACTGTGTATGTGATACGAGTGTGGAGGGAAAATGATCATTGGGAGGTTGAACGGAGGTACCGTGATTTTTGCACCCTCCATCGGAGGTTAAAATCATCATTCACCACTCAAGGCTGGATTCTTCCATCCCCATGGTCTGCTGTTGAGCGGGAGTCGAGAAAGATATTCGGCAATGTCTCTCCAGATGTTGTCAGAGAAAGAAGTGCTCTTATTCAAGACTGTCTACGGTCCATTCTCTCTCATCAGTTCCCATCAAGCCTTACAAATGCTCTAATATGGTTCTTGTCCCCACATAAAAATATTCCTAGTTCTCCTTCATCTAGTACAAAAGATCCTCAATCCCCTTTTTCTGATAGCGCTACTCATACGGATGGTAACTTGGTATTTGGGAAGACCATATCACTCGTAGTGGAAATTCGACCATACAAATCCATCAAACAAATTTTGGAAACGCAACACTTTACTTGTGCAGGATGTCACAAACATTTTGATGATGGGAAAACTCGTGTGCTGGAATTTGTGCAGACACTGGGGTGGGGCAAACCTCGGCTCTGTGAGTATACTGGTCAGTTGTTTTGCCCTACATGCCATATAAATGAACTTGCTGTGTTACCAGCTAGAGTTTTACATCACTGGGATTTTACTCAATATCCAGTATCTCAGATGGCCAAGTCTTATTTGGATTCTATTCATGATAAGGTAATGAAAGGTTGATGAACCTGCGGTTCGTTAAGCAGACTTGCACCTGTATCTTGTCACTTAGTTGTAGATTAAGAGCGTGATGTAGGCACTGTTTAGTTTGTTATAATCTATCTTGTATACTTACAAGTGCTTTATTTGTCACAGCCAATGCTATGTGTCAGTGCGGTTAATCCATTTCTGTTCTCCAAAGTCCCTGCTTTGCAACAAGTTACAGGTGTCAGAAAAAGAATAGGAGTAATGCTTCCATACGTTCGCTGTCCTTTTCGGATGTCTATTTTCAAAGGACTTGCCTCTAGGAGATATCTTCTCGACAGCAATGATTTTTTTGCTCTAAGAGACCTCATAGATCTTTCCAAAGGGGCTTTTGCAGGTCAGATTTCAGTGCTAAGTTTTGTTCATTTCTTCCTATCTGTTCATTCTTCCAGAAGCCCTTTACTCATAAGACTTGTTCCCTTGGAATCAACAAATGCTTCTATATTGTGTGTAATGTCAAATGGATGTGTTTGTTGCGTGTTATTCTGTCACTGCACTTTTCTCCATGATATAAACTCACAAACACAACATCTTACACATTGAATATTTAGTTTTCTGGCAGTGCCTTTTCTTTTCTTTGTGTCATTTTTTAGGGCATTGATTCTCTTTTTATGCGCAGTACATTGTGTTTGGACCATACTGCATGTAAAAACAAAGGGTAGGAAATGTGTGTTTGAAACACATTGAAGTTGAGGGTTCTAATAGATGCTCAAAACATCGTTTCTCTTTAGTTGCTCAACTTTATTGTTGTTGTACAAGTTGACCAGTGACAATGCGGCATGTTTTACCTTCCCAAGGAAATGAATGTAATTTTAGAATTTATTAAAACCTGACTTTGTGGTTTCTCACGAAGTGAAACTGTCTGATTTTTGGGAAGATGTGTGTAACTGTTTATTTTTATTAAATTGCTTTTTTTTTTTGGCTTCAATATCTTGTGTTACTGCTACCACTCTTTTATCTGATGTTTCTAATATATATATGTATGGACTCCTGTGGTCTTCTACTAATCTGTTTCCCTAGTCATTTGGCTTGAAATATTGTAACTCATATATGTATTTTGTTATTTATCTTTGCATTTTGCAGCGTTGCCAGTGATGGTAGATACAGTCTCTAGGAAAATCTTGGAACACATCACAGAGCAGTGCCTAGTATGCTGTGATGTGGGTGTCCCTTGCAATGCACGACAAGCTTGTAATGACCTGTCTGCTCTCATTTTCCCTTTCCAGGTTAGTGCTAAGTCTCAGGTACGATTATCTGGAGCATTTTCTATTCAATGCCATTGTTAGTTTGTGGAATAGAAGAGGAACACCTCATCATATCAAAAGTATCATGTTGAAACAATGTAAATAGCTGCTGATGATTACATATAAAAGATACATCGTATGCATCTTTCGTAGGTATAGCTTTTTCATAGAGGTTTGTTAAAAGGGGTTTTATGTTTTCTCTACGAGTTGCAAACACTATTGTGGTTGTGATGGACTTTGATACGATATAACTTGGCAGGAAGGAGAAACAGAGCGGTGTCGATCTTGTAAATCAGTTTTCCATAAACATTGTTTCAGAAAGATCCGAACTTGTCCGTGTGGGGAGTCTCTTGAGCTAAATGGAGAAAAGGGCGGATTGAGTCGTAGGGTTACCTCTACTTTGGACTTATTTGGGAGGAAATCGGATTCCAAGTCTACTGTGGGATTTCTCTCTGGACTCTTTGCGAAAGGAAATTATGGGAAGGTTTGGGGCCCTAAAGATGACGATACTGTAATCTCAATGGGTTCTTTACCTAGCACTTCGCTTTGAAAACCTTGTAACTGTACCATATATTTGTTTTATTTGATTAAAAAAATCAAGAAATAAATAGAGAATTGTCTTTTGTGATTGGGGTTTGTTCTGTTTCTAGAACTTGTGATTTGTTGAAAACAGGCTTTGAGTCGAGGGTGGTGAAAATATATATATTTTTTTCTTCTTATTTTGTTTTTTGTACACATGTATTCTTTTGCAATGCGAAATGCATAAAAGAGACGATACTATTTGTTTCGATAATTGCTTTTTGCTGCTTTTGATTATTTTGTAACTTTTAAAACAGCCTCTTGCAAGAAAATGAAGTTTGCATATTTTTGACCCCGGGAGATCCTTTACCACATCGATTCTTACATGTAATTAGTCACTCATCCAATGGCGAGAGGATCAATATATGTAAAGAAAGCTTTATAGAAACAGAAAGAAAACGAAAATGCTTGAGTGTGTTACAATAACTGTATATCATTGTACGTATAAGCAAAAAGTTTGTACATTATAATTTCCTGTGATCTGAAAATATGTATATGAACCTTCTTCAGTCTTGATTGACTCAATCCTTACAGGCTCTCTGCGATATGCAAAAACTACAGTATCATAATAACCAGATTACTCATTTGTTCTCTTTCACATCGAACATTGATAAGACTGAGGGAACCATCTTGTGAATAGATTGTGCTTCAGCTTGATCACCAGCACAAATATACAAAAGCACGGTATATGCATCAAAGCCACAGTCGAGTACCTGCACATCCCGTTGCAGCACATGATTAAGTTCTTGAAGCAGGTATAGAAAATGGAAATTAAAAAATAGATAGATCTAAAAGCTTCATTTCTCATGACAACTCACCATAATGGAGCAAATGAAGATGACAAATCAAGAAATGGGTATGGCCACCTGTTGCAGATGGTAAGAGTTAAAAACACATAGAAGATGAGTAATATAAATAAAAGAAAAAAAAGAGTATTTAAGGGAAATAAAGAGGCATAAAGAAGAAAATGATTACCAGAGTGAGACGCAGGCGTGAAGGATCCACTGGAAAATAACGTAAGCTGACGTCCACATATAAAAGTATCCAATTCGAAACCAAGGGAAACGCTGCGTGAAAAAGAAAAAAAAAAGAAGAGAAGTTACATGAGAATTTTATTGAACATAAAATGAACTTTTTTGAATGGATGATAAGATTAGGATTGCCGTCATACCAAAGAATTCAAAGCAGTGTCGACAAGTAAAAACACCGCGTTGATGGTATGCATATTCACAATCAACTGTCAAGCCAGTGATTGAACACTTCGTTAGAATATACAAAAGTAGAATCCGAATATAAAATCCAGTAGAAAAGGAACGTTAACATGAAAAAAATTCAGACCAGCAAATTCCAACTCGCACTATCTGCGTATAAAATTTGATTACTTACGAAGTTCAGATTGTAATCTCTTATTTCCAGAAACGGTACAATAACAAACCAGAAGACGCAGTCTGTGAGCATCACCGCACCAGCATTCATCTAATTTAAAAAACATTAAAGGGTCAATCAACAAGCACACAAAATCACAACTTTCTTTCTACTCTGCAAGAGATTGTTTACGAAAATTAAATTGGAGTAATATTGATATTTACCTGGAAAAGAATTTGAAAAACATAACCCCAAAATCCTGCGATATCGCGATCATGAACTTCTTGATTGGATCCCTTGTGCTTCCCTATCGATGCGTTTGGATTTATTCCTCGCTCAGCATCCAAGTTGCGAATATTATTTCTATCACCTCCCACTTCATTGTGATATTGGTAACAACCATACATTGAAAGCACTGATCCAAGCTACAATTGAAGTTATACAAGAAATTGAAGTTAGTAATTAGATGTAAAGGAAAATATATTCAAGCATAAATTAGAATTCAAGAAAAAATGAAATAAAGGATTTATGGCATACCCCAAAATAGATGGTTACCAATGTGAAAGTCCATCTGCCAACATTAACATATAAAATAAAAGGAAAAGGCATTAGTCCATTGTGCAAAGTCAATGTCACAATCTCATTTAAAAGCTTAATAAATTATACAGGAAAAGGGCAATATTATCATTGACATCCTCAGCGCGAAGTATAAAAAAAAAAAAAGAACAATTAAAAAAAAAATGAAATGGATTGCTTACTGGGTATAGTAGTACATAATTTGGCCACCATCAACAGCAATATTAAGGATAAGTAGAGCCAAAAGCACGAAAAAAGCTGCTACTCTTATTCCCAACAACCAAACAGGATGCATGCCTTCCAAACATGGCCTCCAAACTTCGTCTGCGTACAAAAGCCCTTGTGGCTCCTTTTCTGTTTCATCATTTTCGTGCTTCTGCTTTCGTGCTTCATATTTTGAAATCAGAATTGACGTGAAAACCAGCGTAGCCAGGATCCAAAGGGAACAAAGCAACACCCTCCAGTTTAGCCAGTAACTCGACGTGGTTGTGTTAGTAGTCATCACAGGTTGCCAATATTTACTTGATGATCCTGTTAAGAAGCTCATATTTCTCACTTCTCCTTAATTTTTTGCCTTCTTTTTTTTTTTTTTTGTGTTTCCNNTTTTTTTTTTTTTTCTCTTTCCTTCTTTGATGTAATTAGTATACACTTTATTTTTGCAAATCGAAAAGTGAAAAGCACCCGAGACGAAAAAAAATTCAAGCAATGTAACAAAGGATGTTCGAGAGAAAATGAATTAATTTAATCTTGGAGTACTATTCTTGTGTGCTCAATGAAAAATGAATAAATATAGTTTTGTAAACTAAACAAAATTTTCAAATAAGAAAAAATCTATGAAAAAATTTCCTCCGTAGCATCTGACCGAATTATACCCAGAAAAGGAAGATAAGCTTCAGAAGAGGATCACTTCCAAACACTATTTATGTAAAATAAAAGAATAATCAGAACCAAAACCCTATATACACATTTCTTCTTGTTTTTTTTCTCCTTACGAGGGCCCAAAACCTTTGAAGAAATTGAAAAGATAGGTTAGTCTCATTTCCCAAAAGTGCAACAAGAATGAAGAAGTCCAAATCATGAATACATATATCATATACATATATATATATAGACACACACACACACATATGAACATACATCTCTCTCACACAGAGCTGCGTCTACTGATCTAAATCTCTACCACCTGTCTCTCTTTCTCTCTCTCAAGCCTTATCTATACTCTCTTCACCATCTCTCCGCAGCAGGCTCTCCAATCCGAGGTGAGCTTTAGCTAGATCTCTAACACCACTGTGTCGATATGAATTCGCTTTCATATTTTACTTGGAATTATTAGGGTTTCCTCTATGTTTTGTATTGAAAAAGGGGCACATGATTAGGGTTTTAATGATAGAGAAGATATCAGTGAAATTGTTCAAGTTAGGGTTTAATCCGATTTCTGTTCAACTTCGTTGAAAACGGAGATCTTGAACTTGTAGTTGTTTCACATTTTAATTTGAAGGCACTCAAAATTGGGTTTAATTTGGTTTCTGTTCGATTTTGTAGAAATAAGAGATCTTGAAATCTTAGTTCTTTCCTTTTCGGAAGTTTTTTTTTCGATGCCTTAAGTTTTGTTTCTAGTGTTTTTCATTTGGAAGAAATCCGACAAGCACTATAAAGGGTTTCCATTACAATAACTCATTATCTGTATTTGATTAAGTGATTGATTAGGGTTTCCATTATACTTTGTATTGAACAAGGGGAGCATATAATTTGGTTTTTTTAGTGGATAGAAAAGATATTCTTGATGTTGCTTAAATTAGGATTTTATCCGATTTTTTGTTTGATTTTATAGAAATTGGTTGCCTGAAGGTCTTTTCTTTTCTATGGATTTTTATTTTATGATTAAAGTTCATATCTACTAGCTTTCTTTCAATGTGAAGAAATTTGACAAGAATTATTTTCTATTTACATTCTGTACTTGCTATTTGTTCTGCATTGATGAAAAGGAACTGACTTTTTCAAGAGAACTGGTTTCCAATAAATGAAACAGTGATGATATATGTGCCGAAAATCATGTAAAGAGAGTATGCAAACTATAGCAATATTTTGTGTGTTGGATTTTTTCTTGAAAAATAGGATGAATGTATGAGATGATGTCACGTAAGAGTCGGAACCATTCAGTACATGATTGTCCATAAGCGATATCTGCAACTTTGTTTGTCACTTTAATGTTTAGGAGAAGTCAGGGGGCCGACCAGTTTTGCTATGTTTCCAATGTTGTACTGAGGCTGTGCTGTCTTTATGAACTTTAATGAGTTATCTGTTTGGGTATTAAATTTCTGAGTGTGGTGTTGTGATTTTAATTACTGTAAACCAGCTGAAGGGCTCTTTTTTTACTTATACACTGATGGTTCCTTGTTTTTAATTTTACATTGATGAAAAGGAACTGGTTTGCAATAAACAGAAATTTTCGACACAAGTTCTTACAAAAACTCTGCACTTTTGTTTTTTCAAGTGTATCACTGCCACATCACTTTTTTATATGAATATTTGATAGTTTTTTTTGTTTGTATAAGATTACCATTTCTTATTGTTTTGTTGTGGTTTTCAATCACAGTATTACAGCAGCAGGGCTCTTATTTGTGAATTATATGTTGATAATTTCTTGTAACGGCATCTCAAGAGCTTGGATTTCTGAGCCTTGATGAATAAGTAGGTCCACTTTAGCGAATCAACCTTACATATATCATGGTTCATAGTCTTCAGACATTTTTTTTATGTAAATTTTGTCTCACAACACGATTTATATTTTTACAACTCTTCTGGCCAGTTAACTACTCTCTTTTTCAGGTCTTGAGTAAACCTATTCAATCCCTTCTAGGTACTGGTCAGGACTCAGGAGTTTATTTTCAGGATATTTCCCTGTCTAATTAAAGATTGATACATAGCTTGAAAGTTTTGAGTGTAACTTAAACTATGAAGATACCTTCGTTTGTCTTCTACTGAACATTTTGTTTGTCTTGTTTGCCTTTTCAGATGGCATGCTATGTAATAAATAACATCTTATTTGTTCGTTCATTTTTTGTGATGTATTTTGTTCAATCAACTCTGAATTGAAGTTCATTCTATTTTCAGTTATTTACGTTTTTATTGCTCTTTTTGCCTACATGACAGGTCGGTAAATTGCTTTTTGGATATGGATCTAAGAAGTGACCGTCATGTGCATTTTATCCAGGCCATAAAATTTGGTGTGGTTGAAAAAATCCGCAATGTGGATTCTTGTGGAAGACCGGGTCTTGCGTTCAAGGTACTGAAAGATATATATGATAATGAGGATGCGAATAGGCATGCCAATTTTTCAAAAGAACGACCGGATGACAGATATGAAGATATGAGTTTTGACAGTGACGAGGCGAATATTGGAACGACATGTCCACCAATTGTTGAGAGGAAAACAAAGAAAAGAGGGATAGATTCTGGAAAGGTTGAGAACAAATCTGAAAATGAAGAAGAAAGTGACTTGGATGATATTAATTTTGGAAAGATCACTTTGAAGCAGCTTAAGAAGCAGCGTAAAGTAAAACAAAGAAAAATCACCCCTGGGTGTGTGACCGTGAAAGAAGAATTTGATGATTTGCAACCAGAAGAACATGAAACCGATCTTAATGAAACTATCATCAGTTGGAAATCAAAAGTTTCCAAGAAACCAAAGGGTAAAAAGAAGAGTCCCAAGAAATGTGCTCAAAATCTGAGTCAAGTCAAATCTGAGCCAATTCTGAGTAGCGAAGATTTCCCACAATCTGGTGTGGTGGGTCTACCTTCACCTGTAAAAGTAGAGAGTTCTGTAATAGAATTTTCAGAACCAATATTGATGATTTCTGAGGCTCGTGATTGTTCTGTAATTTGTAGTGAGCAAGTGGCGGGTTTAAGTGGAGAGGTATGTTGTGAGAATATTGTGGATGTTGAAAATGATTCCCAATCTGCAAATCAATTATCTTTGACTGAAAAAAGTGAAATTTGTGCTGTTAATGAAATTTGCTTTGATCTTTTGGAGGATATTGAAGATGATGTCATTATGGAATGCCCAGAAATGACCTTTCCAAAATTACCGAATTCTCTGTTTTCAGAAGATGAAGAAAGCAGCATGTGGAGTTCAACTCCAGATGAAGATTTTCTCGAAACTGCTCATCCTTTAATCGAGCAGAATTTGGATTTGCATACAAGTGACTCTGTGCTTGAGATATCGAGCCTGGCAGATCAAATTTCTGGAGTTCAAGTGCCGGCTGCATGTACAGAGTCTACTGACTTGTGCGGCTTAAATGGTGAAATCTGTGAAAATATGCCTTTGGAACTTGAATTTGATTCTTTAAGTTCCCCCTTGGAAGAATCTTGTTCATCTTGGGTTCCCACTAACGGCTCAAGTCATGAAATTGTTTTGGTTTGTGAGGAGGATGGTTTATTTTCATCTCAGGAACAACCGCTGACATCTGTCAGTAGTGATGCAGAAAGAGAAAGTAGTCCTGAGGAAAGTCCAGTTGCTATACTTGAGGTTTCAGCTGCAGATGAGGAGAACCAGAGTCTATGCTCTCCTTCCAATGATGCAGAAAATGTTTCCCCAGATCGGAATCAGCATTGTGATTCTGTATGTGAAGTCTCCATTACAGAGACAGGAAATCATAATCTTATGGGGCTTTCCCATCCTCCTGAGAGGCTCCTCTCCACAAGAAAGGTGAGAATTTTTGCCACAATCGATTGCATTTTTAAAACTGCCACATTGTTTTGAAAACATTGAAAGAGCAGGAAATATGTTTGCCGGATTTGTTTCCCAAAACTTTTTTGGAGAGTTATCCTGAAAGTAGCCATATTCTTAAAACTTCCAACAGCTGTTTTCACCCGTTCCAAATTGGCCTTGGTAAATATGATATTAAAATATCCAGAAACTAGTGAAAACGAGAATGATGCAAGAAACCAATAATTATGTGAAATCATGACAGACCTAATTTTAGTTGATGCTTCATTTTCTTCTTTGATTAATTCCCTGCTGAAGTTTTGTCACTGACATGGTGAGTCCATTTTCAGGTTATTTCTCCCACTTCTCAGGAAAGGTTATGTCAGGCCATGAAGGGCGTTGAATTACTTGACAACGTTGACCATTACAGTAAGTTGAAATCTTTTAACTTGTATTTGTGGTTGATGCACGTCGATAGAAGTGCATGGTAACTTGTTTGCAAGATATGCCACTTCTTATGCATTGAACGATTATCAGTAGGTATGCAAAACTAAGCTCTCAAAATCTATAAGCTTTACAAGATAATGAATGGTATGTTATACTTTCAATTTTATGGTCACAATGACAATATTTCTGTCTGTGGGAGGGGGTATTAAGTTGCATAATTGATCACAGGATCACTTTTTAGTATTAATGGTTTTTTATGCATTCCATGTGAGCGATGTTCATTTCTTTATCTTTAGCTTCAACGAGGATGGTTACCAGTATTCACTGTTTTTTCCAATATAATCTTTACCAAATGGATATTGAGTTCTTATTTATCATTCTCTATCTCTAGAATAGGTGAAAAGTTATAATTACTCTCAATAGACATAAAAAAGTGGATTCATGAACTTGTTTTCCGCAATTATTTTTCTTGTTCTTCTGGTAATTTGTCTTGTCTTCATTTGTCTTGGCTTTTTGTCTTCAGTTTAGTTTTATCCTAGTTCCTGGTTTAGTTTTGAATGCTCTAGGATTTCTTCCATTTATTCTAGTAATATGGTAACTGTTTCAGAATGCAAGGGGAAACTCCGGTTTGAGAATGCAGCTGAAGAACTAGGGGCACTAGGTAGACACAAGGTAACTATAAGGCCCAAGAAGAACTCTATTAAGAAAAATTCTCCACCTAAAGGCAGTCTAAAGAGCGCTGATGCTTCACGTTCACTACCTAATTTTAACTCTGGGACAATATCACTTCAAAAGTGCTCAGAGAGTGCCATCGCGTTCTCACAGAGGCAGATGCATGACTTTGAATGTCTTGCAACAAAGCTAATGCAGGAGTTGAACTCCATGAAAGACATTGTTGAAGGAAAACTTCATAGTGAAACTTCTCCCGCCGAAATCTTGAAATATGATGTGGACGAGGTATGTATTGAAGTTATCTCTATGCCCTAAACCTTTTTCTTCCAACACTTGAATGGTCCCATAAATGCAATTACATAAGAAAATGGTCATATGAATGAAAAACCAGAGGTAATTGTTGAATGCTGAAAATTGTGGAGATATTTGTACAATTATTTCTTCTAATGCGTATTGTGATGAGTGTTCATTTCCTAATTTTTACCTTGAAGTCTTTATAGTGCAAACTGAAATAAATTATAGGTTTTATTTATTGATTTTTGTAATTTTTTCCCATGAAAAAGTGGTTGAATTTTCGATTTTTTTTTATTGAAACTTAATGACTATAACTGTTTGATCCTGGGTTGCTCTTCACTATTAATCATAATCTCAGCATGATCCTAAAATTAGATGTTTGCTAAAAGGTGCAATAATTTACTTTGGCAGGTAAACATGGCCATCAAGAGTGCAAAAAAAGCTGAAGAAACAACAAGAAAATGGCTGTCCATGATGACAAGGGACTGCCATCGATTTTGTACAATAATGGTTGGTTTTAATGTCTGGTTCCATAGAAATGACAATTAAAGAATCTTAGTCTGATTGTTGTTGTATTTTTTAGCATATTAATGATTTAAGAAAATGCTGATCTGTCTCCCGCAGAAATTAACTGAGAAGGGAGAAGTGACTTCGCCACAAGCAACCAACAAAGAGAGGAGAAAAATCAGTTTCGCTGATGAAGCGGGTGGCGTGCTTTGCCATGTCAAGGTTTTCGAAGATGGTATGGCTTCTCTGGACTCCCAAAGGTAGAGTTTGTAGTCGGAAATATGACTATACTTTGGAACATTTTACCTCTTCTGAAACTTGTATTTATTAGTAGAGCAACTCCGAAGCGATAATGTGGTTTGGAATTGGGATGTTTATGCATGACACTTTTCAGTGGTTTTGAATTACCAAAGCAAGGTTCCTTTTATGAATCCAGAAGATGAACTTTCTTGTAGCTAACAAATCCATACCACCTTGAAATTTCCTGATTACTTCCATGATCGATCGGTCTTTTCTTGAAAATAATGTTTCACTTAACATATAAAGTGGAGGTATAATTAGATGACCAAGCATATGAAATTGAGCACTTCAATTTCCAAACGGGTCATATCATCATTTAGTTTTCCTGAAAATAATGAGTTACCATATTCAACTCTTTTGTGCTGTAGGCTTCTTCATGAAAGGTTATAACAACCTGTATATCCATATTAGTAAAGATACAATCTCTTAAAACCTGTTGATTGTTAATTGTGGTGTATTGAACTCCGAGTATCAGACGTACTAAAAAGAGGAGTGCTACATTTATTTACGGGACAAGAGTGGCTCCAATACCGTTATATTGTTTGACAATGCAGGTCCTACTGCTTTGCCACTCGCTGGGACTCCTTTTAATTGGAGCCCCCGTCTTTATTTGCACCTGTCTCAGTCTCGGGCTTCAACGGTTCAGATCTCAGTTGTGACTTGCAACACACAAAACTTACCTAAGTGTTGCTCTTAAGAAACCTATTGAATTCAAAGCTTTATTTATAACCGTGTACATGATCCAATGACATACGATTGAATGAAACATACAAATAATAACAGAAGAATAAGAATGAAAAAAAAGAAAAAAAAGAATCAGCAAAAATGAGCCACACAAAAATTGCCCTCAGGACTAAAATCCCAAAACAAGAAAAATATACAAATAATAATGAAATAATATAATTTATTTTCTCCCCTTTGCTTTCTTTTGTTTTCTTCTTCCACTACTAGTACTATTATTCAGTAATGTTTTGAGTTTCCACAAAAGAGAAGCTCCCAAATCTCAGTGAAGGCGTCGACAATGGTGGCGTGGTACTCG
>MKEJ01025351.1:0-16568 GCA_001753735.1 Embelia ribes
TTATTATAATAATTAATAAAAGAAAAAGCAGAATCAACATTTCAAAGCACCCCTAAGATTGCTTCTAAAAACATTCTTAAAAAAGAAGAAATGAATTATTAAATGAAGATATTTTCTAATTTACCACATATATTAGGCTACAATTTCCAAGGAAAAAAAAACAGAAGCAGTCAATTAAAAAACGTTAAACTGGCCCATTGTCTAGTGAATTGTTCAGGACAGATTCTGGAATGGTTTTAGCATTTTATCTTGCTCATGTGATTATAGTATTTCGACTCTTGAGTAGTTGAGATATCTATGCTACAAGCCTCGGAACTGTGCAATGGCCTTAAAAGAAGAAAAATACAACATAAATCAGGCATATATTACGCATGTAGTTGTCATGTAAATAGTTAGATTGGTTACGATTCTTTCTAGTTCTCCTGATGATATACATTGTCTTAACAGGTAGGCTGGCTTAATGCTAAGATGCTTAAGCACAACTTCCGAGTCTCGGATATGTATGGAGAGATACCCCAGAAGAAAAGGGATACTATAACTGCACAGTTTAAGACCGCCGACACTCGTGTTCTGATCACCAAGGATGTTTGGGCTCGAGGATTGGATGTTCAGCTGGGAAGCTCATTCTTTGTTATGTGTACTTGTGTGCTGCAGTTGTATTGATGATTGCCCTTTCACCTGCCTGTGAGTAGTTTTTCTTTTTCTTTTTAACAAATAAATTGTATTTTATCACTCACCTTTAATATAATTATTTTCTCATGTAGACTATGTGCCTAATAATGCAAAATCTAGTTTGACTTAATTCGTTAGATATAAAAGCTTGTGAACATTATCAGTGCTCTCTGTTTTAGAGTAGAACATTTTAATTAGCATGTTCCTTTCACTTTCGTAAGTTAATTGCAATCTATTTATTTTATCTTGCTTAGATTATAACTTATACAAGTCGCAGCAAAATTCACCCTCGAGCATTTTCCCATCAAGCTTATTATTAGCAATGTACATATAATTAAATGTTACAATCTAAAAAATAATAATCAAACCTTGATCATAAAGCACTCGCCCCATTGTTCCTAAATGAGCTCGATACTAAATTTTAGAGATTAAACTAATAAAATGCTTCTAACATTTTAATAGTACTATTCAATCCCCCAGAAGCGTTTTATTGCAAACCCTCAATTAAAAGGTGTGCATTTTAATTGCAATGTTTTCATGTTCTCATGTTGAGCAATCTATTGCAAACTATAAGATTAGTTACGACTTTCCAAATAATAGAGACCTTTACATTCATCGCATTGGTCGTTCTGCTCGTTTCGGACGCAAGGTGTGTGTTTTAGATGATGTACTAGTGAAGATTTGTTGTTGAACATTTTCTTTTAATTTTCTGCATGTTTATTTGGTCCGATGTAATGATGGTGTGCAGGGTGTTGCAATAAACTTTGTTAAAAAGGATGATATCAAGATGCTGAGGGATATCGAGTCGTTTTAGGTCTAGTTTGGCAATGCTATTACTTATCAAAATCTGTTTTTCAAAATTGCTTTTAAAAATTAATTTTAAAATCGAGTCGAGTACAATCATAATGTTCGTAAAAAAATATTTAAAAGTTACTTTAATAAATAGTATGATATTTGATAAATTGATATTATGAAACAACAAAAGTAATTATGTATTGGGAATAAATTAAATATAATTGAGATTATTTTAGTAATTAATGATAAGAAAAGAATAAGCAATTTTTAAAAGCAACCATTGGGTTATAATTGCTTTCAAAATCACCTTTGAAAAAGCAAAGCATAGTTGCTTTGATATTGCACCAAATGCCATTTACTACAATTTTCAAGAAAAGAAAGTAGAAGCAACTTAAAAATAGCAACTCCAAACTGGCCCTTAGAGTACCCAGATTGATGAAATGCCGATGAATGTCGCTGACCTAATTTAAACAAAACTTTTTGTGCCTTTCTGATATAGGGTTTGTTTTGTTGCAGCTTAAAATCTAATAAGTTAATTTATTTGGTATTACAAAAAGAGGTTAATCTTAATGTCTTTTTGGGCCAAAAAAATAAAATAAAATTCAAACATGTCCAAACTTAAACGTGAATCTCACAAATAAACTAGGTTTTTAAGTCCTTACCAAACGAGTGGGATGGTTTGCTTTAGTTTGCTATGATTTGCAGCATACAAGCTTGGTTGGCATATCAGGCTTCTCGTCCGCATGATTCATAGCTATGATGGTTTGGATTAAAAATAAATATGGGATAAATTTATGTTCAAATTTAAACTCATTAATTGGATTGGGGGGGGGGTGGGGTTGGGTTAGGTTTGGGTTAGGAAGGGAGAGTATAGCCACTTCGGAAAAGTTTTTTTTTTCAAATATTTTTTTATAAAAAATATTAATTTAAAAAAAATATTTAAAATTTTAAACAAATTATAAATAGTTATTTTCTTAAAATTATAAAAAATATAATTTAAAAAAAAATCTAAAATTTTAAATAAATTATAAATAATAATTTTCTAAAAATTATTTTCTTAAAAAATTATTTTTTAAAATTAATTATAAAAAGTTTTTTTTGAAAAAAATAGATATATTTTTTCTTTTTTTAAATAAATTATTTCAAAGAATATTAATATTTATAAAAAATATTTTCTAATATTCTAAAAATTATATACATTTGTGTTGGATTGGATTGTATCAAGTTTTGGTTTATTTCAATTGTAGGTTGGGTAGGTTTGGGTTGGAAATATTCTAAGTTGGGTTAGATTTGATTTGGGTGAGGCATTTGGGTTTGGGTTGTTTGATTGTGGTTTGGGCTGTTTTGGATCAAAGTCACAAAAGCGGAAAGCAAAAGTTGGAGTTTGAGAGCATTAAACTCTATAAGCTTTAAATTCGAGAGCGTTTAGAGAGCAATTATTTTATATTTATAAATTATATAAATAAAAATATGAATGTTTAAGATGTTTTTTGAAAAATTAATATAAATAAAATTATTTGTAAATTATGTAAATAAAATATGAATATTTATGATATTTTTTTAAAAAATTAGTTTTAAATGCTAATGTAATATATGTACCTATAACATAGTTCAGAAAATAACTTGGATAACTAAACGTGTTGTTTCTCCCAAATGGACTCACCAATGCCTTCTCTTGTGTGTTTAATTTATAAATACATAAGCTGAAAGTGCATCTGAATGAGGGCCAACATGTTGGCATGAAAGTCTTAATTTATATATTTATTTTGTGCTAAGCCAGACCTAGTATAATAGCTAGTTACTTACATGGCTTTTTCTTTGGGCAGGCCCATTAAGCGCAATTAAGCCCAAAATTTGCCTAATTAGATCCACACATTATCGGAGCGTGCTCTATGACAAATGGGAGCGGGAATTCATCGCGATTTTCCGTAAAATCCGCATAACCACGATCCGTGTTTGGGAGTGTGGCCCAAGGAGAGCGAATCGAGTTACCTAAGTTTGAATTGACTCAATTGTCGTCCCTACGCGTAACAATGAATTTGCTCGTTTCCTTTTGTGAGTGATGTGCAAATCTTATTCATCTTTTAACTTTTCGGAATCCGGTTTGATTTGGATACCTTCTTCGTGCTCTCGAATGAATGGGTGGGTCATTGTGGCTAGACAAAACTAATTTTAATACTTCTTTTAGGTAGGATTGTTAATATTAGGAACTTATGAGTTGGAAGAGATTTTGGAGGAATTATTTCGAAGTATATGCTATTTCTTCCACAATTGTAGCAGAACATATGTGAAGAGAAGTATTGATTCTGAGCTACATTGTGCTTGAGAAGTGAAATTGGTCGAGGGACGTGTATTGCGCTTGTGAACTTCTCTCGATAGTCTAACCGTGCACGTATATAAATCATGTAACGACTTAATTTGGAATTGCAATGACGGAGTTGTGGATTTTCTTCACAAATAAAACATTGCTAGACAAAGGTGCTCCAAATTTAGGTGTATAAGGCACTCAAAAGCTATCCTCCTATTTTTTACCATTTAAAATGGACCCATAGTCCAATTATTTTTTGGACATCTCAAATCAAAAATTACATCAATTATTTATAAACAGGGCGAGTAATTGATAACTAGTTTTGTTGTATTGTTTTTAGAATATCGGTTAATTAAATTTAGATGCTAGCACATAATTTAACACAATTACACAACTTCTCAAAATGTTCAATATGCCAAACAAATAAAAGCACTTGACGAATGAAGTCTTCCAACATTATTACTCATTTTTAGTTCATTGTGCAACATCTTTCCACTCCCACTTCGTCTTCTAAATGTCTCATTTGACTATTAAAATCATTTAATTGAGAACCCTATTTTCAAAATGGAACATAGAAAGCAACAAAAAATAATGCCTAACAATTTTCCGTGGATTATGCTACAATAAATTATTTATGAAAGTTTGGGTTTACTTGGCATGAAGACAAATCGGTCCACTTCGTGTCTTCTTGTGAGAATATCGCTAACGTTTTTGTCATTCCAAATTTTATTATTTAAAAAGAGATTTGAAATTAATTGCATGCAATAACGTGTAATTAATGTTTAATAGTATAAAATGTCTTATCTATATAGCCCTTTGATGTGTTAAATTTCATTTTATTTAATATTTTTTGGTAAATTATAGTATTTTTAATTACATTCTCAACTTTTAAGTTTTGAGTTTTTTTTTTATATGTTTGTCCAAAAAATATTACAAGTTTTTAACATGAATGAACCTATAGTTATATCAGCTTAGAAGAATCCACTTGCCCACCTTATTTGATTTCATAGCTACAATCAATCAATTGCAAGAAATTATTCTAATATCAAGACAAATCATTTCCATACCCATTAGGGTGCTTTAAAATTTACAAATGTGGACAACATATATGGATTAGATACCTTATGAAATTTCTTTTATAAAAAATGAACAACCGTAACAAGCTAGAGACATTTTTCTACAATCTTACAATTGATCATGTTAAAATGGAGACTTTGAACCAAAATTATTGAGTTCATAAAACCAAGTCTATCCTATTGGATTTTTCAAGTAATTTATGTTGTTATCGTTTAGGTAAAGAATTTAGTTTAATTATTTTGCAAATTCGTTAGGCTTAAATGCTATAATACTAGCTTTTATCAATGTCTAGATGCATTACGAAGTAGTTTATACAATTGGGTTAAAAACTTGGGTATATCAATCAATCTCAAAAAAGTATATTAAAATCATAACTCTTGATATTTTCTTTATATAAATCCTTCCCAAAAACAATTTTCATACTTATAAAAGGGCGTTGTTTTTTATTTTGTCCTTTAAATGATGATTAAAATTAAGGAGTTAAAATTCTCAACGTCAACACCACATGCACAATGTTGAACTTTTCCAATATTAATTACAAACCACATAAGAGTGCATTTAATTTAACCGGGTTAAACTTCAGGACAAAACTATGACAGCTTATACCCGTCAAAATTTATCCTTTTATTTTCTATACTTTTCTTTTTCTGATGAGAATATATTGATTTTCTAAAGAATAATATTGATCAAAGTTTGAAAATTATTGTAGACGCGCAATTGACCAAGTAAAGATCTGGAAATTGGCATATTTTGACTTCATTGACCTAGAGATTCGTGAATATTAGGGTATAGTCTCCTTTGATTTATTTCACATTCTTGTAACGCAATTATATAATCTAAAATTTACAGTGGTAAAAATGCTATTTGAAAATTTAACGCATAAATCATGAATAGTTTGATAGTCGAGTCTTATATCAATAGTTGTAGCGTGAGAAGTTACATACTTTTTACGAAATAATTAGGTCAAAAGAAATATGAAATTGATGAAGACTAGTTATTATCATTAATTAGATCAAATTTAGCCTAAAAGTTACTACACAATCCATCATGTAGATACAAATACATAGATATTTATATTTATACATGCAGAATCAACTTAAAAAAATGAAATTATTGTCAAGTAGAGAACGGAAATTTTTAATATATTGGTGGATCTAAAGGAGTAATAACCCTCCTGACGCTTTAACATTTTTTGAAAATTGTGTAGAAAATGTATAAAAAATTTTAATCTACAACCCCACTAGTGTTGTTTTTATTTTTATTTTTATTTTTATTTTTATAATATAATACTCCGAACTTTATATTAACTTAGAAACAACTAGTAAATTAGAAACAATTATACTGGACTACCACGGAAAGTTTTGAGACCCACATTTCTACCATGTATATCTATAACTAGCCAAGATTAATTTACTTAACCTTTTTCATTAACAAAAAAATTGAGACATTGGTTAACTGTTTAATATTTTATTTTCAAGAGGAGTGGTAATAATTGTCTGATAGGGATTGACCAATAAGGCATGATAAAATATCATACGCAACAGAAGAAAACAAATATAAATAAACAGAGCCAACGACCGCAGCACTCTATCAAGTTGTTAGCCTGAAGACTATTTGACAGATTTGACCCCGCGTTATTTGCTTTGCCATGTCGGCAAAATAGTCCAACTTTATAATCAATAATAATAATAATAATAATAATAAGTAAATAAAAACACAAAAATCAACTCAATTTAGTAAATAAATAAAAGCAGCATTAACAGACATGTATATAAGTACAACTTTTCAGTTGTGTAGTAGTGCCTAATTGAGTTTATCAATGTCTGTTTGGTGAGTTATTTTAATATTAAAAGCTAGCTTTATAAGTTAATTTCTTTGGCTTTTTTGTGTAAAAATTGGTGAACATTCGGATATTCAACTTGAACCTGAATTTTATCTTTTTTGTTTCTTTTACATGAAAAGCTAGAAGTTTTGAGCTAGTATATCTGTTAAATTTTTTCCTAATTAAATAGTAGCCCTAGTTATAAATTACAAGTAATAATCAAACCTTAAATCTTCTAATTTCTTTAGTGTAAAAATCTAATAAGCCAGCTTCTAACCTTGAATTTCAAATATTTTCTAGTTTAAAATTATAAAAGTTAGATAAAGTGAGTTTTTTGAGCACCTAGAAAAGCTCGTAAAGAGTTGTCACGTTAGCAAGCATTTGTTGTTTAGACTATAAATTACTCTCTTCTAAATTTAATTTTACGAGTATGAATTGCACATGTATTTTGCATCCTTCGCAATAAACCCTTCATTTCTCAAATGCGTGTTGTGCTTATTTATTTTATTTTTGCTAGAAAAATCATAATTATGGAACAAGATAAGAAAAACAATATTGATAAAGGTTTGGTTACATTCAACTATGTGTCATTTTCAATATTGGTATAACTTTTGTTTGTATAGAAACAACCAAACGAAGATTAGTATTATCTCTCAGCATATAGTTGAAAAAACGACATGAATGATGAACCACTGCCCAAAATTCTATGGGCGATAATTACTGGTCTAAAAAAAGCAAAATATAAAAGAATCTAAGAAAAGTAATGTATGATATTTAGAAAATTAGGGTAGTGTCATTCCAATGAAATGATACCCAATTATATTGACCTTTAGATCTTAACAATGCATCTAGAAGCCTGTTCGACGTGGTAATCACTTTACGGTGAAATTAGAAACTTAAAACAAAAATAAATGTCACTCTCAATTAGCATTTAGGAGAAAGTAAACATCAAAGACCTTAATTTCTAATTTATTTTTTGGTTATTTATTACTATTTATCTTAGTAATTAAAATTTACTCTGAGAAAGAAGGCCTTCGAAGGTATTTCTCTGCACAGGTTTTTTGGCTCTTACAGTGGGGGTGTGTGTACTCAAACTTATTCCTCTCTCCAAATGGTTAAAATCCCAAAGTTTTAGTTGGTTAAAGTCGATATTAACATCCAAAAAAAATAGAAAATTACTCAAATTCTACCATAGTAATGATAGTGAAAATGCAATAACACGTTAAGTCACGTGACATTGAGTCACCATACATCAAATATTAAACTTACACAAAATTATCTTGATCAAAGATTGTGATCTCTTGTCATTATGCTAAATATATTGACAAAAGTAGTGCTTTATCACTAAAATATCGTACTAGTGACATGACAAAATTAGTCATAAAGCATCGATTCCTATAACTATAATCACTAAAAAAATTGTTTATGAAATTTAAATCTTATGAAGACATCTCTAACTTGTTCGAATAATGGTGCCCTAATATAAACTCAAATGGGTTGTATTAGCATTTGTCGTTAGCGTCTCAATGTGTTATCCATATGAAACTTGTGAGGTGCATGTATGTACTTTTTCTGATGTTGGATTCTATTATTTGTCAGTCGGGTCTGATACTAACGTTTCTCATCTAAAATAATTGGAAATGTAATGATCCATGAAGGTTGAGAAAAATAACAAATATTTGAATAACGCAAAACATAAATACACGGAAGACAGTGATTTTTTTTGCGACTCATAACAATGACTAACCCTGAGCTGCCTCTTGGTGTTCTCTCGACAGGATAGTAGCTCAATTTGCCTCATGGTCACCGGAAACTTTGCTTCATAATTAAACTCAAGGTCTGTGTTCGATTAATTAAGAGGTGCACGGACTACCGTAAAAACCCAAGCTGTAAAAGAGATTAACTTCCTTATATGGTTATACAATCATTATAGAATTTTCATACATTGACGGACTTGGATGTATTACATATAAGTACAAAGCATAAATTACACATATTGTATATACATGTATCATTGTGGGTAACGGGTTCATTTCGTTGGAAATAAACTTTCTGAAAACCAAAGTAAGATTGTTTATTTCATATCATCTTGGATATCGCGATACGAGAGTATTGGATACTCTGCTGTAGATATATATATATATATATATATAAGCTTGCTTATGTGTAAAAATTTCTATACCCAAATTAGTTTCTTATAAAAAAAGTTTTTAAATTGGTTCAGTTCTCTAGTATATAAAAACGAGATCATAGAATAGATCCATTTTGTATTTGGTTCAAAGATTTTTTAAAGAAAAATATGATGGAAAAAAAATATTATATTTAAATTCATAACTTATTGTGAATATTTTTTTTTCTATCATATTTTTCCAAATTTTTTTTGCGCAAAATAAATTCTTAATATATTAAGATTAGGAAAATAATTGTATCACAACTTATCAACCAATAGGGTGAGTTAGATTGGCATAAAGGGTATAGTGGGTGAGTCTCTTGGTGATGTGTTTTTGTCAACAAAAGCAACTCAAAAACATTAAAGGGTCACAGTGTAGTTTAATCTGCAGTCCAACTAAATTAGCACAAGTGGCTTAAAAGTAAACTCTTTATAAGTTTCCTGTGTTGTTCACATAATTCCAAGTAGAAACATTCTTATTTCTTGAGGTGGAATTTTATATATTATTGCTTTCGTATATAAGAGGAAATGATTTTTAAATATTAATTACTCTTTTTTACGTGTGAATATTCTTTGTCATACGTAACAGTATAAATATGATAATATATAAAAAATTCTTATATGTAAATACGTATAAAATCCAAGTTTGGTATAGTGTTGCCTTTATACGTAGAGATAGTTCTTCTAGCCCGTGGCTTAAGCTAACTAGAGTTTCTATAGAAATGTTGAAAATATCACCGAGTTGAAGGCAACATTAACAAGTAAAAAAATATATATTTTTTTATAAGCAAAAAAATTCTAATTAGAGTGGTGAGCTGAGTATATTAATCTCTGTCATGCTAATTTTTGTGAAAATAAATATCATATTTAATCCAGTCACCACATTTTGTGATGAGAAATGTTAGTTTACGGAACTATTTTTCCTCGATAAAATTTTATGATACATTTTAGACTGTTGATTTCTCAATTGATCATCAGGACATTATACCAAACAGGCCCGAAAACTAATAAGTTAAAATTAAATTTATTTTGCGCTTTGCATATGGCAGCTGTAATATTACAAAAACTAAAACAAAAGCATACAAATCAAAGAATCTATATTATCTTCTGTCGTCGTCATTTAGCATTTTCTTTTATCTTGATAAATATTCCAAGTCATCTCGTAGGAACCGAAAACTAAGAAAAGATTGCATTATATAGTGTGGTTAATTTATAAAGAGATAATTACATTGGTTATATACTTATATTGAAAAGGTGTTAAACAAGAACATAAATATAAATACATTTAAATCTATTGTAGATGTGAACATAGCAATTGGTATTTTCAAGCTAGGACCTAGGACAGGACTTATTGAACCATGCTTTAATTAATATTTGACTTAATACAATTATTTTTTCTTTAGTTTACTGTAGTAGGATTTATTAGTGATTAATATAAGTTTTGACTTGTTGGAGAATTATACATATATTATGCTTCATCAGACACTGCTGTTAATATGGAGTTACATAGGCGAGCACATAATGCATATGGTTGAGCTAGTAGTATAAGCTAACCACCAATAGGAAAATTAATTACATACAATTAATTCAGCTTTTTTTTTTTTTTTTTTTTTGCTGCATTTTAGGTGGAAATTTATTATGAAAAAAGGAAAATAATTAGAAAGTTTACCATATAAGCTAATTAAGTTTGGTAATGGATAACCCTAATAATTAATTTTAATTTATCATAGAAAAGTAGCAATATTGAGAAAAATATTTGGATTTATGAAGAGTACACGCGAGAGTCTACCAATTTATGGAAGGAGGATTCCAAGTGACTTCCTGCAAAAATTTTAATTGAACTAGTAAAATAATTATTAAAACACAAAAACACACACACATATATATATATACTACCTCCATCCCAAATTTTTGTCCCTTAATGAAAAGTCAAATTATTAAAATAGACACTATAAATTAAATTGCTATTAATTTTACAAATTTACCATTACCCATATATTTAGTAGCAACTTTAAAAAATAAAACACATTTAAATATTTGCAATTCAGAAATTTAGAAGTTTTTTGATACTTATTTTCATAATTGGACTATCTTTGAAAATAGAAAAATAGTAAAGGGCTAAATTTTGGACGGACAGACACACATATATGTATATACATATACATAAAGGAGATCAACTTGCCATTAGGGACGTACAAGGGGACCTCAAAAGAACTTTCAGACAAATTGCACATTACATAATTTCAACTTCTTACCAAATTTTAGTTGGAGTTAAAAAATAAAATAATAATAATAATGAAAAATAAAATAATAAAGTACATACATAAAATGGAGTGCAACTTGCCTTGAGGATACCATCTTTGGGGACCTCATAAAATTTGATACAAATTGCACAATATATCATCTCAAAAATGGAACTACCATCCAAAATCTGTATAATTGCTATTTGTAGTTTTCCCATCAATTTGTGTGATAAATCACATCGTCTATAAGATGCATTGCACTTTATTTATAACTCAAATAAAACATATGGGCATAGCCCCCAACCTAATACATTATCCACATTTGGCATACATTTAATTGTATAAATACATTGAAGCAAATTGTGAACCGAATATGAAACGTTCCTTCAATATGTCACACTAGAAAACGTGTTATGTTCATTACATATATAAGGATAAACACCAGCACTAGTTTAGCTTGTCCTAAAAATGTGTTTTCTTTTGATATTATTAATTTTTTAAATAATTTATCAAAATTACCAAGCAACGAGATTATTTAAAAGTTCACCTAATAGTTTAGTCCGAGAACAATAGAGCAACTAATCTACTAAAGTTTGATTATCTTCGACCCCATAAGAATATAGATCTCCACCGATTCATGAGAAAGCAAGATTATGAAGGTCGGTAACTAGTGTATTACAAATTGAATCTCAATTTCTTATTGGTTTGGAGAGAGAATTAAGAACCGGTTTAATAACAGATGAAGTGCAAAACTAGGTCTTTTCGGAGAATGCAGTGAGGATAATTTTCTTGTTATAATTAAGACTCAACCCAAATATTCGTAAGCTACATAGGGAGCAGAGCTATCTGCGTCCATACGAAGTGGGCAATAAGGCCAAGTTCGCTACTTTTTGAAAAGTCAAATTTTTATGATCACTTAACAAAGCATAAAAATGCTTATTAAATAGTCAAAGGACCAAATGTAGGCAACATAACAAAAATGTCAACTAAATGGTAACTAATTAAAAACTATGTAACATAATTTTGTTGGCTATAATATGTTTAATTGAAGACGGGAGACAACTGAGCCACTTCGAGATGAGATTGTCTTTTAATCATTATCCCAGGATGATTGGCACTTGCACTATAATTATTGTTAGAAGACATAATTTTTGTGAAAATTTTGTTAGAAGACATAATTTTTGTGAAAATTTTGTCATGGTCATGTTGTATATAATGAAACAATTTTAGGTGATTAAATATTATTCAAAATAAATCTTCAATAACAACGTCGTCAACACAATCCCAAGCAGAGTTGTTGATCTTGTGCTTTTTATTCGCTAAATAACTACATTATACAATAAGCTTTAAATTAAGTGCTTACAGTTTCATTTTTCAACTCTGAGTATTAGTATAATAAATTACTAAACGCGTGATGAGCAATAAGAAATATGCAAGTTGCCATCTTTAGTTGACCTCATTGACTTCGATATTCATAGTGATCAAAATTTCTAGATATATGGGTAAGAAGATACTATTTTCAAAACATCGCTGTAAGTCGTTTTTCAATATGCACAAAAAATAGTTGATATTCAGATATTGACAACTAGAAGAAATTTTAATTTAAAAAAAATATATGGCACTGTTAATGCATATCTATATATCATAGTTGTCAATAGATATATACCATTTTAATACAATAATAAATATTGGTGTTAATATTACTTTATCTAAATTTACTTTGTTCGCAACATTATTACCTTTAAATAATTAGGATATGTTCGTCACATGGTTTAAAGTAAGCAGTTAAATATTATGGGAATAATTTATTGGTATATCTTTCATAAAAATCATGAGAAGAGTTTCAGTTTTTGAATCTTTACCTTTAAATGGATAAGAATATAAATGGTGTAGGGTCAATTTTAAGTTAAGCAGATAAAATGTTACTTTTCACGCTAAACCTGGCGTGTATGTCACTTTCATTTTTCTCTCTGGATTTTACTACTCTATCCGGTTACAAATAAAAGATCATTCTTTTTTGAGATGGCCAAAAGTAACTTTTCACTTTTCTATTTGGTATAATAAAATTTAATATCTTACTATTATTAGCCTCAATAATTGTTGAAGACAATATAAAATACTTACTTTTTAGAGTTAAATTTGGTTATTTTAAATTGATGTGATATAAAATTATTTTTATTTTTATTTAAAATTGTGTGTCAAATCAAATATAATTATTATTTTGACTTTGCTACAAGCAACTCCCTTGCCAATTATAAAACATGAGGATTAAATAGGTTTTTGCTTCAAATTATGGGGACATTTGTTGTACTTCTGAAAATTTTCTTTTCCAGAAGTTTTAACATCGCCGTGGTGCAATAGTGAGGACATCAACATGAAAGATTATGAGCAACTAAACAAATAAAAAAATATAAATCTCTTTCACCTACTACCACACTCATCAAGTGTCATATAAAAATATATAAACTATAGCCGGTATTTGACGTTTAATTTAGCCACATCTCTTCTCATGATTTTCCATCACGTGTCCAATTATTTTAAATGTGGGGTCGACTTTGGGGCAAACTGACCTAAGCCTTCATTACTTTTTTATTTTATTTCAAATAGAAACACATTTTGTTATTCTTATTATACCCTAAATTTGTAGTGCTCTCAAAATGAGAAAAAATAATTTCAGTGAAATTTTATCTTTAATTAAGTAGTGACATTGAATAAACATAGATATAATGACCTTGAGTCGCATATAGATTTTAATACACATCTCAGTTAATTTGTTGTAGTGTGTTTGGGAGATACCCGTTTTTTAGTTGCATATAATTTTTAATTATTTATTTTTCACTGAGGATCATGAGCACCAGTATTGAGCAAGTGAAGGGAAAAAAAATTTAAATAATTTTAGATGTCATTCGAATATTTCATTTTAAGATTTATATTGGTGTAGTAGAAGATCACCCAAACAAAAGATCAACTTTACCTAACGCACAGCGCGCAAGTGAAAGAAATTTGGTTACCTTTGATATATTGAGAGAACTTATTGGTAATTGAATTTATTCCCTTTTTTAATTTTTGGCATATATTATGCAAATATATATTTTTAATTATCATAATTATACAAATATTAATTGAAAAGAAAAATATAATTAAGCTATTTAATTATGCGGTAGACGGTACCAGATCACTTATATTTTCCTTCTCCTTTCATTCTCTTAATTTTCACTTTCTTTGACTTTGATTTTCGTTTAAGAAAAAACAACGGAGGAAAAAAGAACTCTATGAATAATTATGCTGGTCCATCAAAGAAATTTCAAAAGAAAAGTAGAAAAGTAGTAGATAATAGGAAAGTTATTAAAAGACTTATCTTCAATTGGCCAAGTCATGAAATTAATTGATGCACCGGCATTTAACTAGATAGTTGCGCTAAATTTAAAAGAGTGGCTAATTTATACATTTCTTATATCTAAATTCTACCCCCGAACTTGAAAACTTATAAGACGTTTATATGTAAGGAATAACCATGTCATTGAACAACATATATTCGTGATCAATTTTAAAAACAAATTTTAGTTAAAAACTTAAATTAGTGCATGTGCTACATATTTTTATATCAGATTTTTATCATGCTTCCATCTGATTCGTCACTCACATCTGTAACTATGTACATAAAAAATAAATGAATACTCAATAAATTTGTGAACGTTCACAATGACACAAGGGTTATTGTTCTGCTATTTATATAGAGAATTTTACACACAAGGCCAATGTATATATGATAAACATGATATAAGAAATATGCAGCAATTAGTAATAAATTACAATTGTTTTTTGAATCAATGAAGATGCTAATTCCCCCTGATTAAGCAACAGCCACTTTCCACTCTTGAACTTTGTGCTATGATTCTATTTGAAGAAGATTGGGTTATTACCTTAATAGTACTCCTTATTTAATTATGTTTTGTATTACTCTAATTAATTATTACGAAGCAAGAGTGTATATAATTAAGAATCATATTTTATGAATGATGCCCGACGACAACGAGTTATTCCACATAAATTTGAAACATCACTGCGGACTATTGAAAAAAATAAATTAGTAGTGGAGTGTGTTGCTAGAATGAAACCCTCAGTATCCACAACACAAGTACTATCAACTGCTCTCCCAAATAAGAAAAGAGAATTGAGAAACCTCTTATATTTGGATTGCCTAAAAAAGACTATGTTGGGGTGTATTTATATAAAGCTAACTAGTAGCTTTTCCCATTTCTAGCCGATGTGGGATAAATATATTAACTGTGTCATACCCCCTTGAGTGCCACAGTTGAGTAACAAATTGACCCAAAACCAATATCTCCTACTTACACGTAGTGGGTATAACTCTCGGTTATAATATCTCTCAGCTCAAATATAGAGTCAGTCATACTAGTAAATGAGTTGTACAATTGCTAGGCACACCTGCAAAATTTTGGAAGCCTTATACTAGAAACTCAATGAGCCAGCACAAAGACATCAACCATCAAGAAAGTGTCATAGTACTTTAGACAAAACCAAATGCATTGGTTCAAGAAAGTGCCATAGTACCGTAGACAAAACCAGATGCATTGGTTCAAGCATTTCTAATTCCTCAACATAGAATACGTTTAACCATTTGAAATTTTCTCCTTTATGTTCACACATCATTGCCTCCGAGACAAGGGGAAAAAGTTGCACAGTGAATATAATGCAGGATGCAACGATCAATCTTTCTTTTGTCTCATGTCACTTAGATTAGTTTATAACCACTAGCCTAAACATGTCCTAGAAGGTGGATTTAATCATCACCGATGGCAAAATGCTGAAGTAGTTACACTATTTCCATTACTTCATGATATAATCAAAAGTTAAGGCGTACTTCTAAATATATTCTAAGTGTATATTGCCATATAAAATGACAAAAAATCTTACACAGCGAAGGAGAAGGAATCCATCGACCTTATCATTTCAATGGTCGCCAATCACACGTAGTATAAAGTACGTGTTATGGTGAATACTCTATCCATACTAGTAGAGTGTATAAACTATTCACCGTACAAACCTTAGTTCAATAGTTTGCCTCATTGCAACATCTGAACCGAAATATTTATTTTCACGCACAAACACATTTAAGGTAATAAATTAATATCTCGCGTTTGGCTATCTTATAGGAGTATAATGGAAATTAGGTAATAAATATCATCGACCTCTATATACAATCTCATCCTATTACTAAAAATAGGGTGACACTAATAAGTGTCTCATCTTTGCTCGCCGCCAAGGCTCCAAAGTGATTGCTCGTGTAAGTGAGCCACTCTAACCTGTTGACATACAATTCTTATAAGTGCGACAAAACTTATAAGGCCCCTATTTTCAGCCAATACTGTAGCACTACTGTAGAAGTACTGTACATTCATTTTATACTGTACTGAAGTAGTATAATGATGTAATTTATTCATCTGAATGCTGTAATCA
>MKEJ01025353.1:839-14378 GCA_001753735.1 Embelia ribes
TTGAAAATTACATATAGATCACACAAAGAGAATTATCTATTCTTTGGGTGACATTCCCAATTTTAATGATACATATCAAAAATTGTAATTTTTATTGAGAGAAGTGTAACAAATATTATGGGTAAAAAATATTAACAAATAGCTTTATTGAAATAATTTTATAGTGTAAAGAATATTATGGATAAAAAAATATATGTACTGTGTGGGATAACTTAATTTACAACTGTGCTCATTTAAAAAAAAAAAAATACTATTTACCATAAAATAAAATACAAATGAATCACTTAATATATTTATCAATCATTATTTAGGATGACTTACCTCCAGTAAAGACTAATATCATTTTAAAATTTTGGAAACTATTATTGCTGAAATTGAAACTATGTGGAGCAAAGAGAAATTTAATTGAAAATTATGGAATATTATTTGTAAATAACCGTAAATATTGGGGTGTCCAAAGAGAAAACTCAGTAATGACAAAGGAAAGCTGCCTACGTCCATGATTATGCCACGTAAGTTTCTATGACGTTTGTTTGTATATATATACTGCCAAGCGGAATTATTATACTTTAATTATTTGTTTCAGTCATTTTATTAATTTTGCGCAAGCATTACATGTGGGGAGGCCCTAACAGGTAAAAAAGAAAGTAACAACATTATAAAAATTAAATAAAATATTTGATTTTACTTGAAAATTAGTAAATTAGATCATATATATATATATATAATTACAAATATAGTTATATATTTTCAAATAAGAAACTTTTGGTAATATTACAAAAAGTGTTCAAATTATTATTTTTTATTTGTTGAGTTCCCTAAAAGTAAGGAAACCTTTGAAATCCAGTTTTCAATACCACTTCGAAAAGGAAGAGTATGAATACTGGAATAATTATTGGAGGAATGAGTTTAGAATATTCAACGTGTTTTAATACGCGAAGGGTCAGCTGGCATAGGTGTCACGCACACTTTGCCTAACATATCAAAGTCATTGATTTTTGAATTAACGATTGAGATTAAATAATTTTTTTTAAGAATTCATATATTTAATTTCAATCGTTGATTAAAATACCAGCGGCTTTGATGCATGGGACAAAGTGTGTCTGATACTTCTGCCAGACAGACCACCCGCTTTCATTTTAATACAATTGAGTTTAGAAAGTTATAATAAACTTAATATTAATAACTGATTCGAAAATTAACAATCCGTACGTACGTACTGAGAGAGTCCGCCCAATACCAAGGCAGACATGTTACCCTCTTCTGATTAAAATAGTTTGTATGTTTGACGTTAGAAAAAAAGTTGCATGTCACATGTTTAAGGGAGAGAATCGCGCTTGAATATTTGTCGTTACATGATTGTAGGACCAAATTTAAGAAAAGCATATTTTGATAAATGCATCTCTATTTGTTCATTTCCTCTTGTGCTTTTTCTATCTCGATTTCTAATTTATCCCTATCTTATCATGTTTTCTTGTCTCTTTTTCTTTTTTCTTTAACATAAGGTAAGACTTATTATTTCAACAGATTAATCCTGTTACAGCACAAAATTTCTGTAACCCACCTCCAAAAGAACTAATGGATATACAAAACTATCCATACACTAGAGGTTTTCCTTTGCAAAAATATCTGCGAATGTGTTAGTTTTTCTATAGATCCGATTTACTGCAACAAAAGTACAGGCATTAACGGTTCATATGTTCTCAAGTAATGTGCTGAATAGAGGAGGATGACCCTTTTTTTTGCGCGAAAGTTGTGCCAAATTAATAAACTCGGTATCAATTAAGACATGGCTAATGTGTAATGTTTAACTGTGAATTAATTCTCATTTAATTAAGGGTCGTGAGGTCAGCCATAAATGGACATTTTTTTTTTGAAAGTTTAAAAAAAAAAAAAGGTTTTCCATAAATTTTCCCTTATTGTCTATATCTTCTGTTTTTAAGTTATAACAGTAAAAGTACATTCCATTCAATTCAACCAAGGAATGATGTTAAATCCCTCAGTCAAAATTTAAAAGATAGGAGCAAACATCAATGGTTAAAATTAAAAAAGTAGATCCCATGTCGAAATTTGAAATAAAAAAATTATTCTAATCTAAGTCGTCCATTAATTATAAAAATAGTTAAAAAACACCGGACAATGGCTGCATAGCATCTCTACTAATTCTGTGAGGATTGCTAAGTAACTTTCAAGGAAACCGATGAAAAATACACCGCAACTTTCAAAGGAAACTAATTCTGTGAGGATTGCTAAGTAAGAGAAATTTGTAAATTAAAAAAAAATTATATTTCATTTTTTATCTCTCTTAAAAAAGATTTACTGTTATTATTTTTGTCATTGCATTCTTTCAATGATTTTTTACTGTAGAAAGAGTAGACACTTTATTAATCCTATGAGCCAAAGACAAAGATAAAAGAAAAAAATAAGAAAAAGAAAAAAGAACAGCAATTTTTAGAAAATGCAAAATAAGTTCTGGGTTGCCTGCCAATTAATCTCAGCTACATTAACACAAAGAGAAAATCTCTTGGCTCATCAACAAAATGACCTAATCCGCAATCAAAAAAAAAAAAAAATACACACACACAAAAAGTGAAGATAATTGTAACACCCCCAAATCAGATTCTCTTTAACCATATATTTTACTATTTTTAGGCCAATTTTTTTTTTCAAAATCAAATCCTTAATGAATAGTACTACTACTACTACTAATAATAATAATAATAATAACCAAACCCATATGACTTGTCTAAATGTACAAACATCTAAGAAAACGATAACCAAATTGTACCAAAGTCCAAATATAATATATGCATGTGAAACAAAATTTGGGCAACATGTCCCAAGAATACAAGCATAGCCAATCTAGTATATATGTCTAGACTCCGTAGCAGAAATCTGTATGACATCCAACAATATAAAAATATGCACAATAGCTAATACATCCACCACAAACCACAAAATAGTACAACAACATAAATACTATGCCCATCGGCTCAAAATATACATGAATGCTACAAAAAGTATATATAGACCAAGTACGGCATGAGTCCCGAGCTTTATGTATGCTTGCAAAATGGCTCTAGTCATCAGTCCTCCTCCCTAGTCTCTAAGTGGCTCCGGATCCTCTATCGAGTTCACATGCTCAAAAAATTGAGCAATAGCAAACGAGTCAGGCACTGATATACCATGAATATCGATATAAGGTATGGACAATATAAAAGCTGTAAAATACCAACACTACAAACAGAGAGCACAACAACACATGTAATACAATAAAGTAAGTCTCTACAACTCAATATAAACTACCAGTCTAACTCCATAAGGGTGATGAACAGCTGTCAGCAACAGGGTAAATACAAGTATAATATGTAGCTAGTTTACTTAAAGATAACATATAAAGCATAGCCTAATTGCTAAAAAAAGATATGTAAGATGTAATCAAACTACTCAAAATAAATGCACATCCACTTACTATCATCCCCACATTTGGGCGTACTACAATCTCACACATATCCATATCTCAACGGAACTGGCGATCATGGTCCGGAGTGAATCATCAATCTCGGAAGTATCGTTACCCCCTAACCAGCTCACTTGTTAAACTCATATTTATACTATTTTCAAGTCATTTTTTTCCCAGTATCTTTAATTCCTCATAATGAATAGCTGACTCGGCGATGCTACTACCAATCCTACTACTAATAATAGCAACCAATCTCATATGTTTCTCTCTACACATGCATATATTTAAGTAAACGATAACCATACAACACAAACACCCCATATACTATATATATACATGGTAATCAAAATTTGGGCAACATCTTCCCATAAATACAAATATATTCAGTCTATTATCCACATAATTAGACTCTACTGTAGCACCTATATGGCAACTATCAAAAGAAAAATATATACAATTACTATAGGTCCAACCTCGTGGCACAGTACCAAACACATCATAAAAGTAAACATAGGCTACAATACTCTAGCATAATAAAACATTTACAACCCCAAATTGTTATAATAATTGATCATAAGTTCAAACATGTGTTATGATATTGGCGAAGGTGTTACCTCGAAGGATAATATGAAATAATCAGAAACCTCAGGGGGACAAAGTGTAGTTTTCCCATTAATATATTTATTTCCTTTAACGGAAAAAAACCAAAAACATCTTAGCCGTAAATATAATCAGTCCCCCTTCTCCTCCCTTCCACGTATTTTCTCTGCCATTCTCGATCTCTCCTCCGTATTCTCTCTCTCTCTCTCCATCTCTCCAAAATCCTAATTCCCCGATGATCAACCTCCGGCCGTTGGAGGCCCGCCCTCCGCCGCCGTCTTCTCCCTCCGCCGCCCTCTCCTTCCTCTCCCGCGGCTGGAGAGAGGTCCGCGACTCCGCCGGCGCCGATATCCGCCTCATGAAGGACCGCGCCAACTCCTTCAAGAACCTCGCGGACCGCGAGCTCGAGAACTTCCTCAATTCCGCCCCGGCGGCGGCGATCCGGCCGTCCTCTCCGGCGGCGGAGATAGAATTCGTGAAGCGGCTGCGGCGAGCGTACTCGTCCCCGGAGTTCCAGAAGTGGGCCCCCCGGGCGAAGCTGGGGATTGATTTGTCCGCTATTAGGAAAGCGATAGTGTCTGAGGAGGGGCTGGGCGGGGGCGGAGTCGGGTTTAAGGACTTCAGGTGGGCAAAGTCGGAACTATTATGATTTTTTTATGTCGAAATATTTTGTGTAAACTTTTAATTTGTAAGTTTAGTGTTAAATTTTCAGTCTATATTTGTTTTATGAAGTCTGAGACTGCCTCTTTTATAAATCTTATTTATTTATATTTATATATCCTGGCTCCTTGCAGGTGGGACTGGAAGGAGGAGAGAGAGGAGGGGCTGTTCGATTGGGAACCGATTAAAAAAGCTGTCAAGACGCGGCTACAAGAGTTCGAGAAGACTTATCCGTCCGATATTTTCGAGAGTATTAAGAATAGTGAGTTTGTGGGGAAAGTAAAATCAAGCTTGGTATGATCACATATACTTTGGTTTTTTAGATTCATTTCTTATGTATAATTTCTTGCTTGATGCTAAGAGCAACTATTTTCACCCTTTCGATTTTAATCCTTATTGCTCAAACTTCAACCTTTAAACTTAAAGATCCAACTGGAGGTGATAGTAGTTTTTAAGTACGGTAGTAAACCTCCTATTTTGTTTTGTTCCAACTCTTAAAAAAAACACTAATTTTTCCCTTAATACTATCAAAAAGGCGGGACACATTTAGGTTAAAATTTCTAGCTTTTTTAAGGCCAAAACAACATATAATTTAAAAGTTGAGTAACCACCTATTGCAATAAAAAATTTAAGCAAATAAGCATAAAAATTTTTGCTTAAAAGCTGCTACCAAACAAGCCCTTGGGGGATTGAATAGTGTTTTGATACACTGTGGTGAGTTTCCTTTGAATTTAATATCTAAAATTTACGGTATTGAGTTGTTTAGGAGCATTGGTGGGTGTGACCTAATATGTCAGAATTGGGATCTTAATATGGGAAATGATACCCATACATAATTAGCTGTAGTGGTGTAATTCTGAATTACTTTTATATGGGTTTTTCATTTTCCCATAAGAGTAATAGAGGTATCCAGTATATACAAAATTATTTAGGTGTAATATATGATTTGAGATTCACATTGTGCATTGCTTTAGGGCTTTGACACATTGATTTTATATGACTAGTGTGTTAATATGATTTGAAATCTTGATGCTGTAAGCGGCTCGAATCATGTGGATTCATCAGTTTCATAAAGATGTATTCTCATTGCGACGACAATGTTTCCTCCATAATCAAATCCTAAATCCCTATGAATATTGGATCCCTATGCTATTCATTGGCTTCTTATGTTGTATGCATATGATAGCAAATGGTAACTAAATAGTATAAGTGGTTTGAAATTTGGTATGGCAATTGGTCAGGGTTATTCTGCTTTTGATAATGGAATTTGTTAGTTTTCTTAAGAAAAAAAAATGTGGACACAGTTCATGCCGAAATGAATAGTTAGATACGAATTTATTGGTAGAATACCTTGACAAAAGGGTGTATAGTAAACCTGAGCCCCATTTGTACCCTGTTTGATTGACAAAATGTTGCCCAATACTGAATTACTATGGTACTAATTTTTTCTATTTAGTGGGGTATCATCAACAATACATGGCTGCCGAGTGGTTGGTGGGGGTTTTTGTTTTTTTTGTTTTTACTGTTATCTGTTGGTTGGAGGAAGAGAGGAGGGTATTGTAGGAAAATCTATGTAAGGTATACATTACAATACTTTGATTACTAGTTTGAAATTTGATGTTCGTCCTTGTTTGCTATGCTTATTATGCTAGTGACACAAAAAGTAAGTTGGATTTTTTCAAAAGCTTGGCCTTCTAGGGAAATTATGGCTTCTCTGGAGTCTTTTACACTATATGTTTTGGTGATTGATTGATGTGATATTGAACCCCAAGAAATGCCAAATTGTTCCTATGTCTTACTAGGAGTTGCTTTTTTATTTATCTGGTCCTCCCCATGGAATTTTAAGAGAAGTATGAAAGAATGAGTTTTATATTATCATCATCATTGTTGTCATTCATGTGAATCTTACTTTTGTTCAACACTCTTATTCCATTTTATTGCGTCGTTAATTGTTTGAGAATATGCAATTTCGGATTGAGTGGCATATCATGTCACTGGAAGGTAAAAATGCCAACAGTCCTTTGTCATGTGAAACGGCATAGATTGTGAAATGATGTTGTTTTATATTGCACTAATGTCGGGATTTCAGCCACTCGAATGTAGGAATTGACCGCAATTTGCGATTTTTATTTTATTTTTTTTCTCGCTGAGCATTTTCTCTCTTTTTTACCCTTCATTAGCAATTTAATGTTTTCTTTTGGTATTCACCAGCAATCAATATTTGTATTATAAATAAATTAATGTTTGTTTTTGTGTGGAACGACAATCTGTCCGTACTAAGCTTTTTACTGATTTGTCTTTTGGTTTATCCTTTCGCAGAAAGCTGTCTACAAAGATCCAGCCGAGTCACAGGTTAGCGTTGGGGACCTCTCCTGATATATTTTTTTTATTCTATAAATTTATTCTGCACACAGTTGTGTCAGTTGATCTATATTACTACAGATTTCGGTCAATTTAGTTTGTCATTGGTAACTGGAGACTTTGTTCAGTAATTACTCGACAGTTCTTCAATATTCTTTCCCACCCTGGAAAATGCTTGCCTACTCAGATGCTAATAATACTAACATTTTCTTGAAAATCTTGTCCCTTTTATTCCACGTATTGCGAAGCATAGCACTTCTCCGGTTTTAGTTGCTTGAGTTGAGCCTCTTTTCTTGTTCTGAAAGGGAATCATTGTCAAAAAAATGGTCTTTACACTGGACATGAAGGCTTATTCTTTATTATTTTGGTCCAATGAATGCTATTCAATGAATTCATGACACTGTCTATAGTATTATCACCTGATGCGCCTGTTTCTTATTAATCATACCAACACTTGCCTATTTTGTGTTCTTTGTATGTGCTTCATGTTGCAGTATTTATGGCTATTTGTCAGAAAAATGTTTTCTTGCTATCTAAGATCATATCTAGATGCCTAAACCTACATCTAGACTTAGTTGCTGATCTGTACATACAGTTGGGATATTATGAGTGATGTATATGACGTGTCGAGTTGGCTTATTTATTACTTCGTCCTTTTGATTGTTGACTGCCCGTAAATTCTTGCTTGTTTTCCTTTTCTGTTATAGGAAGTCCCACCACTTGATGTACCAGAGCTCCTGGCTTATTTAGTCCGACAATCTGGGCCATTCTTGGATCAACTTGGAGTTAAGAGGGGTAAGTAATCTGTTAGCCTTTTTTTCCTACTACCTGTTATATTTTGTATTTTCACTCTTCATTTATCAATTCTAGTTTGTGTCATTGTTTTCCATTAGACTTGTTTGTATTGTTTACCCATATACATGTAATTGGGCAACTAAAGTATGATGATGCCTTGTGGTTTATCATTTGTCATTGTTGACAATCATGTGCTATCAATATTAGTGTTCTCTTCTTGTCAGCTGTCTTTGGTAGAGTATTGGAATCAATCTGACTCATTTGGGCATTTTTTCCAAATAAGGCTAGTTACTTGAATCCTTTCGGCAGCTTTTACTGATTATAAGTTTATTAGAATTGAAATTGCATGTTGATATTTTGTCCTAAGTACTTTTCTGAAGTTCTTCAGTTTTCTTTGTATTCTTCTTGCTACTTGTATATGTTAAAAGTTTATTAAAAAATTACAACCATTGGTATGTGGCTTCAGCAAATTATTGTCAACCTTTACTGAACGGGGGTTATTCAATATCTCCTTTAATTGCATTCTGCACTTTGATGAGACTAATAATAGGCGTTCGGCATTCACGACTTGGATCTGGCTGCATGCAGTTGAGAAACTATGGACTTCATGTTGATAGTCACACCTCCTGCTACCAACTCCTTTTCTTTCTTGGCAATCTTTTTGTGATAGCACCTTAAACTTAGCACTTTTCCTGTCTATCCTTTTTATCAGTTGTGCACTTGTCCTAACTTTCAACTTTTTATTGATCAGACGTCAAACGTTTGGTTGTCATAACTAGGAAAGTATTCTATCTGGTATGGTTTTGGGTATTTTTGTGGTTGTACTGCTCCTCAAGGGCTGGAAAAAATTGAATTGAGGCCAGACTGGATCTGTTATTATCAGTCTGCTTTGGTCCAGTTAATGGTTTAATGGTTGGGTCCTACTAACTGCTGAAGCGAATTGGATTTTGAAATTTAACTGCTAAAGGGAATTGAATTTTAATAAAACTAATGAAAGGAACTTCAATGCCTATTGTAAACAATAAAACATCAACACCATGTCACTAAAAAGGCGGATAATATTATTGAGAAAACAGAAATATAAACTTAGGGTTCAACAATGAAAAGAGGGCATATGGTTTTAAAGTGTTTGATCACGGAGGTGAGGGTCAGTTTAACTGTTAGCTAGTTTGATGGACCATAACAGAACAGCAAGTTGGGAAAACCATGGTCTGTTGGGTCTTACGGTTTTCCAGTTTTTTTGCACACCCCTTGTCAAAACATATGTACTCTAGTATTTCTACAGTGATTTGCTCTTTTTCGTCCTTCCCCAATCTAATTATTGTATGTATGTCTGAAGTGCTTCTACATATTTCCAGCTGCTCTACTTCTGTACCAGTATTGTTATTTTCTGGGTTGAGCATTTGTGATTCCTGGACTGATAAGTATAAGTTAGATCACAAGTGTATTTCGAGGTATACTTCAATTAGACTTTCAGTTATATGAGTTTGATATTATTACATATGGCTTACATCAGGAATGCAGCAACTGCGTATGAATTTTCTTTTCAAAAAACAATGGGTACCATGATGTAATAAATGGCTCATTGTACCGTCCTTTGTACTAATACTAGAAATTATGAATATAAGTTACAGTTATGAAAGTTGAAAAATCCTAGATACTAGTATAAAATGTTATTAGAGAGCTTCTTATGAAATTTTGTTGATAGTTTGGAAGAGCTGAATTAAGGTTAATCGTTCCTTGAAAAGCAACCAAGTATCTAAACTCTATGTGCAGTTTACGCTTCCAAATCAAAAGGCATTTCCTAAAAGTAAAAATATGAAGACTTATCTGGAACTTATGTTTGGTAACTAGTGATTTTCCAGTGACTTTTTTTAATCTTCTACTTGAGAAAACAGCCACCTGATTTAATACAAGATTCTGTCTAGCTAGAATTGAATCTGTTGATTTAAGGATAAAATTATATGTTGGTCTCAAATTGGACAGAGATATATCTACAGTCTCTTTCTTGTTTTTCTTTTCTTTTCATCCCAGCTGGTATTAGTTTTCTCTACTGACATTGCAAACCTTTATAAACTCTGTATTGATTGCTTTAATCATGATGGCAGATATATCTGATAAGCTAGTGGAAAGCTTGTGCAGCAAACGTAAGAATCCACTTTTATCGCGTTCAGTATCTTCGGGAGATGCTACAATTCTTGAAAAGGATAGCATTGATGATGAGCTGGACTTAAGAATAGCTAGTGTTCTCCAAAGTACAGGGCACCACTATGAAGGCGGTTTTTGGAGTGATTATCCGAAGCAGGACTTGATAGACGAGAAGAGGAATGTTGCTATTGTCACAACTGCTAGTCTTCCATGGATGACAGGGACCGCTGTTAATCCATTGTTCCGAGCTGCCTATTTATCAAAGTCTGAAGAACAAAATGTCACACTTTTAGTTCCCTGGCTCTGTCGATCAGATCAAGAACTAGTTTACCCGAATAATCTCACGTTCAGTTCCCCGGAAGAACAGGAGGTTTATATACGTAAATGGCTTGAGGAAAGGGTTGGGTTTAAGTCCAATTTCAAGATTTCTTTCTACCCAGGAAAGGTAATTTGAGGAGAAATTCAGCATTACCACTTCTCCTAGTACTTTCCTTTTGGGTTTTAATATAACATCCTCTTGTTTCCTTTTTCCATCTTTAGTTCTCGAAAGGAAGGCGAAGCATAATACCTGCTGGAGATACTTCTCAATTCATTCCCACAAAGGATGCTGATATTGCAATCCTGGAAGAACCAGAACATTTGAACTGGTACCATCATGGGAGACGTTGGACTGATAAATTCAATCATGTGGTTGGAGTTGTTCACACCAACTACTTGGAATACATCAAGAGAGAGAAGAATGGGGCCCTTCAAGCTTTTCTTGTGAAACACATTAACAATTGGGTGACAAGAGCATATTGTGACAAGGTACTCTTAGCTGTTTTTTGTTATTACTTTGTAATAGTTTCAGTTGGATGTTGGATATATTATTTTCGGGTCATTGTAAGTTAGAAAAAGCTTTTCTTACCATAAAACTAATGTTCACAATGAAGTACTGTTTTCAAAGGCGTTCCTGGCGTTCGCCTGGGAGGCGAGGCCTGGGGGCCTTATGAACCTCCAGGCGAGACGCCATTAAAAAGGCGTTGCCTAGGGCTAGGCACCGGTGTTTTAGGCGCTGACCTTCCCAACCTAAGGCGCTGGAAATTCAAATTTTTTAGAAAAACATGACACATTTGAAATATTTTTATCGAAATTAAAAAAAAAAACTTTGATTTTGTCAATAAATCAAGATGAGAGGGGAAAATAGAGATGTAGTTTTCGTTTGATAACGAATATCAAGGTATTCGGCCATCGAAGAGAGGAACCACATGCTATAATTTTTAGTGCTTTAATTCACTAAGGTGAGTGCCTAGTGCCTAAGGCGATAAGGGTCCTGGCGCCGTAAAGGCGCCTAGAGCATTTAACAACACTGCAATGTCATGACAATTGTCCATTATCACTGTTAGTCAAACTTGTGGGTCCTGAATTTCCTTGAATAAGACACTGCCATTCTGCACCAATGTGAAATTTGGCCTATTGAACATTGTTTTTAGGATTCATGATGCCTCAACTATTTACTTTTTATTGATACGAAACTTATTATATTTCTTCTAGGTTCTTCGTCTGTCAGCTGCCACCCAGGATTTACCCAAATCAATAGTTTGCAATGTCCATGGAGTGAATCCCAAGTTTCTGGAGATTGGCAAAAGGATCGCTGCAGAAAAGGAGAGTGGACAGCAATCCTTTACGAAAGGAGCATATTTCTTGGGGAAATTAGTCTGGGCTAAGGGGTACAGAGAGTTGATAGATATATTAGCGAAGCACAAGTCCGACCTTAGTGGCTTCAATGTGGATGTGTACGGCAATGGACAGGATGCTCATGAAGTTCAGAGCACGGCTAAGAGGTTGGATTTGAGTCTCAATTTTATGAATGGAAGAGATCATGCTGATGATTCTCTTAACTTTTTATTTAATTTTTGAAATATTTTATTTATTTATTTATTTTTTTTCCACAAAACTAATGAGTAAGTTTGAAGTAATGATACCTATTTATAATTGCTAAACTTAGGTAATGTAAATAGCTATCACGGCTATAGTCACAGGTTACATGTACAATAGGACATTGGGTACACTGGTTCTATATGTGTACAAATTTGGCCCCAACCCAACTTGGCGCGATGCAATTATATATCTTAACATCATGCTTATGTTGCCTGCATGTATTATAAGTGCTTAAATATTCTGAAAATCTGTATGAGAAGGCTAATATACAGTGGTGTTATCATATTCCATTGCACAAGCTACACTTCAAAATTTAAGTTGCATTACTTGCCATAATTTGAAGAGCCATTGGTAATTGAATTTATTAGATTTGTACTTCGAAGTAAAGATCATGTTAAACTGATTTTTCTTATGTACACCATTCTTCATTTCTGTTTAAGATCAACTCCTGTTTCTAAGCTGCATGCTGTGGTGTTCAAAATTTGGTGAGGGTCTGGTTTGCAAATGAACTTATAAGTAGGGTGCAATCATTCCTGTTGTAGTATCATATAAGTTCATCACCCTTTGTTAAGTTCCTAGTTCAAAAAATGCAGATGATTTCTTAGCCAAGGCATTTGTACATGTCAGCCTTAGAATAGTTTCTTCTTCATTTTCATTCCTTTTTTTTTTTTTTTGATAATCAACTTAATTCATTCCTAAGAAGTACCGATACAGATAAGGACACAGGTGCGGATACAAATTAGGCAATTTTCAAAAAATTTTGGACACAGATACAGCAGGGATTCAACCTTTTTTTTTTTAATAACTTTTATAAGTTAGTAAAGTTACGCATTGGTTGTTTGCTTAAAGTAGCAATTAAGCAATTGTATTTCGTTATAATCTAGTACCTTACTAACAATTATCAAAAGGCCCAAAAACATATCATGTACTAAAGAAATAAACAATTATTGAAACGTGGTTTGTAAAAATTACCAAAATGTATGACTGAAAATGAATAAAAATTGATTGAAGTAGAAAAAAAAAGTTACAAGTTGATCCGTTGTGTCCATGACAGGTCCAAAATGAATACATTCTGTGTCCAAAATTTAAATAATTAAATAACATTTGGACTCGCCACGTGGTGTGTCGGACATGTATTTCGAATTTTCCACCAAGTATGCGTGTTGATACGGACACGACATCTATTTTGGAGTGTTCGTACTTCCTGGATTCATTATTCCCTAATTGTAATTTCTTCAGCTATAAATTCAATTTTTTAAACCATTGCACGTGTTAAAATATAGGTAAAACATATAATTTTATTACATAAATTTGAAATAATACATGGGTCATATATATAGTTATACAGAGAGTCTAGATAAGGAAATAAAAATAAAATTAATGATATAAGGACTGATGAGAATCACGGCCAAGGGGTTTGGTAAAAATATCAACAAGCTAAAATTGAGCAGGAGTATGTAGTGGGCGAATCAAACCAAATTGAAGTTTTTCGCGAACCAAATGATAGTCAATCTCAATGTGTTTGGCACGTTCGTGAAAAACTGGATTATGAGCAATGTGAGCAACAGAACAATTGTCGCAAAAAAGGCGAA